>CM065138.1:7652500-7897500 GCA_033026305.1 Cirrhinus molitorella | reverse complement strand
TCTCGCAAATTCTGACTTTATGTCTCATAATTCTGACTTTGATATCTTGTAGTTCTGACTTTAATTTGTGAGTTTATTCCATGCAATTCTCAGAAAAAGTCAATTGTGAGCTTAAATCTCAAAATTCTGACTTTATAACTAGCAATTATAAAAAAAGTCAGAATTGCGAGATACAAACTTGCAGTTGTGAGGAAAAGTCAGAATAGCTTTTTATTTGGGAATTTCTCACAATTCTGACTTTATTTCTCACAATTCTGAGTTTATTCCATGCAATTCTGAGAAAAAAATCATTTCTGACTTTATTTCTTGCAATTCTGACTTGACTTTATTTCCTTACAATTCTGACTTTATTCTAGCAATAATGAATTTACTTTATTTCCTTACAATTCTCTCATAATTCAGACTTTATATCTCACAATTCTGACCTTTTCTCAGAATTCTGACTTAAATTCTCCTAATTCTGACTTTATTTCTTGCAATTCTGAATTTACTTCTCGCAATTATGACTTTTTATTGCAATTCTGACTTCATTTCTCATAATTCTGACTTTATATCTCACATTTCTGACTTTATATCTCACAATTCTGATCTTTTCTGGGAATTCTGACTTTATTTCTCCTAATTCTCACTTTGTTACTTGCAAATCTGACTTTACTTCTCATAATTCTGACTTTATATTTTGCAATTCTGAACTTTTCTGGGAATTCTGATTTAATTTCTCCTAATTCTGACTTTATTTCTTGCAAATCTGACTTTACTTCTCATAATTCTGACTTTATTTCTTGCAATTCTGACTTTATATCTTGCAATTTTCCTTGTAATTCAGAGAAAAAAAGTCAACTGTGAGTTTATATGTTGCAATTCTGTTTTATATCTTGCAATTCTGACTTTATATCTCGCAATTCATTTCACTTTTCACTTTTCTGGGAATTCTGATTTAATTTCTCCTAATTCTGACTTTATTTCTTGCAAATCTGAGTCAACTGTGAGTTTATATGTTGCAATTCTGTTTTATATCTTGCAATTCTGACTTTATATCTCGCAATTCATTTCACTTTTCACTTTTCTGGGAATTCTGATTTAATTTCTCCTAATTCTGACTTTATTTCTTGCAAATCTGACTTTACTTCTCATAATTCTGACTTTATTTCTTGCAATTCTGACTTTATATCTTGCAATTTTCCTTGTAATTCAGAGAAAAAAAGTCAACTGTGAGTTTATATGTTGCAATTCTGTTTTATATCTTGCAATTCTGACTTTATATCTCGCAATTCATCTCTTACAACTTCATTTCTTACAATTGTTAGTTTATTTTATGCAATTCTGAGAAATCTCGTAATTCTGACTTTCTCGCAAATACTGACTTTATTTCTCGTAATTCTGACTTTATATCTTGCAATTCTGACTTTATATCTTGCAATTCTGAGTTTATGTCACGCAGTTCTGAAAAAAAGTCAATTGTGAGCTTATATATCACAATTCTGGCTTTATTTCTTGCAATTCTGACTTTATGTCTGACTGTATAACGTGCAATTGCAAGAGAAAGTCAGATATGTAGTCCATTCTGACTTTGTCTCGCAATTCTGACTTTATTTCTTCTAATTCTGACTTTATTTCTCCTAATTCTAACTTTATATCTCTCAAATCTGACTTGATATCTCACAATTCTGACTGTATAACTTGAGAAAAAGTCAGATATAAAGTTAATTCTGACTTTATTAATCACAATTCTGAGAAAAAAAGTCAATTGTGACTTTATATGTCGCAATTATAGCTGAATAGCTGGATAGGTTAATTTCAAAAGTTTTTCTATATATGGCCCTTTTATAGAAAACAATATATTTAGATCCTGCGTTTCTCTTTTTTCTCAAATAAAGGCGAGCAGCGAACCAAAGACAGGTGCATTAATCCCAACTATCTCACCTACAGAATGTTCCTTGTTGCTTTTATTTTCTCTACCACACAAACAACCAGGTGAGTTTGTTTCAGAGATGGAAAACTTGTCTGTAAGTAGGGCACACAGAGACAGTTTGTGCTATTTGCACAGAGCCCATAGCATAATCTCCCCGAACTGTCACACAACGAACAGAAACATGCACCGCTAACCAATGCAATATCGCAACCAAAAAAAGAATAAGAATGAGAAAAAAATTGATACCAAAGTTATATCACACAGGCGAGGCAGAAAACATACTGTCAGAATAACTCATCAGCTTGTAGTTGAGGAGGGCAGTGAAGTGTAATTAAGACATCCCAGAATGCAACAGAGCCACGAGAGGTGATGAAGCACTATCATTAAAGTGGCTGTTAATTAGCATCTTCATTCAAAGCGATAGCTCCATTAGTTACCTGCCTCATTAGCTTAATTGCTGTCTCTCATTCCGGTGCATGAACATCTGCCCCCTAATGTTCCCTAAGGAGATGTGGCCTTGTGACTTCACACACACACCCGGACAGGATCATATTCTCGAAGTATGTGCCTGTTTCTGGCCATATAGAGTTATTGAACTTGACATAGAGAGGGCTTTGTGCACTTGCGTCAACGGCGTTAAGTTAGGCATGTGGAGTTTGTCGCAACAGTGCGGTGTCGTGTGCGTCTGTCACGTTAGGAATGCACAGAGCGGCTGCTGACAGGGTCAGAGGTCATTGCTAACGTACGGAGAGAGGCTCTAGTGGGCAGGGAACCAACGTATGTGGGTTCATTTTATGCACTTGAGTACACAGATGTTCATAAAGAGGGTTTTGTTTAGCTGTGTGGTTTGCATAATTATTGTAATTCAGCTTGAAGTATAATAATTGGACATGCTGCGATGACACTGAGGTCGGAATGCCTGTTTTGGGATCAGCAGACCTCTTAAAAAAAAGTTGGCAAAATGTCATGGCATGTTATTGTATTATTATTATTATTATTATTATTTTATATTTTTATTTTATTTTTTAAATAGTTTGTCATTTTATTTTTACAAATGTTGGGGGGGTTATTGTTGGGATTTTTGTGTGATACAAAACAGACCGTTAAGTTAGGATTTCCATTAATTATTATTATTATTATATTTTTTAATTTTTTTTTTTTTTTTGTCACAGTAATGAAAAAAATGGTGGCAAATCTGACAAAATTTAATAATATATTTTATGAATTAATATTTGTATTTTATCTTATATTATTAATTGATAACATATTTTGTCATTTTAATTTTTACAAGTATTTTGTCATTTTATTTTTTAAATATTAGTGTTTTTTTTGTGGGATTTTTGTGTGATATGAAAGTATCTAAAAATATTTATATTATATTATATTATATTAATTTTATTTATATTATATTATTATCATTTATATAATATTATATAATATTTTAATTTATTTATTTATTAACCTATTTATTATCTAGGTTAGATATTTTCATGAATGATTTATTTTTTTGATTTTTATTTTTCTGGGGCCTGTTTCAGAAAGGAAGGAGGATAAGTGAAAACTCTGAGTATGTCAACCCTGAAATGAGGGTAACTCTGGGTTTTCCATTTCAGAACGGGAGGTTTGTCAAACCTGAGAATGCAGGGTAAGTCAAGCCTGTTTCTGAAAAAGAGGTAACTCTT
This sequence comes from Cirrhinus molitorella, assembly GCA_033026305.1. Lineage (NCBI taxonomy): Eukaryota > Metazoa > Chordata > Actinopteri > Cypriniformes > Cyprinidae > Cirrhinus > Cirrhinus molitorella. The sequence goes on along the minus strand of CM065138.1, from coordinate 7,893,906 downwards.
ACTCAGGGTCAGTTATCTTGGTAACTTACTGACCTGACCTGGTCAGGAGCAGGTTTTCTTCATTAAACCCAGAGTTTCTTTCGGTCTCCTCCCCCTTTTTTAATGGTAAGCAATGTTTAAATGCCTCATTCAGTCATTTACACTGCAAAAATACTTTTCTTGAGTATTTTGGAATGTAAATTTAGTGCATTTTACTTAAAACAAGAAAAATAATCTAAATGGAAACAAAATACATAATTTGCACAATAAGAAAAATATACATAAATGACTAAAAACCTTATGTCTTTTTCTTATGTAGAAAATGCTTCTAGATTTAAGAATCTTTAGATATTTTGATTGGAAACAACAAGACAATAATACTTAAAAGTAAGTAAAGCATTTTTGCAGTGCAGGTGCATTCATTCATAGCACATATTTTCATCACACAGACACTGTGAAAGTGACAAAAACAGCATGTCCTTTTATACATAGGATTATTTTATTATTATATAAAGGATTATTTAGATTTTTTGCCAAATCAACAATGCATGCTGCATGTATTTATTTGAGTGGTAGCATTTTTAAATGGTAGTTTTCTATATACCATCAGGGATGCAGAGTGCACATTAGTATGGCCGTTGTATGCAAAGTGGTGAAGAAAGTGTGCCTCACTCACACGCTATTTATGAGAATTTTTTTTGTAGTTTCCTGAGCACAAACCCACCGAAAACTAAGCTGATTACTGAGATATATGCTGTAACCGCCACCACAACAGTTGTTAAATTTACTTGGTCATCTTTATTTCCTACAAATACAAAAGCAACATTTATTCTTTTTCATGGTGGAATTTAACATTCCTCCAATACTTGGTATTGTGGCCATCTCCTTTTCATCTGTTCTTCATTATTTTGCAAGCCTTCTTGCTGTTGGCTGAGTAGAATTGAAATGTTAATTTCATTACTCTCATTAAAAAATATAACCGTTTGGATTAGAGAGTACTTAATTATGTGAAAAAAGTATTAGACTACGTGGAAAAAGCTGCTGCACACTGAATGATATTTATTTAATATGTCACATGTTTGTAAAGTCATGTAACCTACGCCAATGAACCTTTTATGGTTAAAGCTTTACCTGATTGAATTGTGTTTTTATACTTCATAGCTGTTTTAGGTTTTTCTTTTGCCTGTGGAATATCATGACAATTAATATTAGTTTAATAATAAAAATAAAAAACAGCAATTCAAAATTAAAGCATTGACTCGAAGTATGCAGGCAGGAGCTGTTGCCATGGTCAAACATAATTTCGGAGCTTCATTGTTCAGGGCTTTTTGAGTCAACCTACTCAAAGTGGATTGAACTAACTCATTTCAGCTGTTCTGAAACCGAAAAACTCAGAGTTTCCCATCTCATGGTAACTCAACTCAGAGTTCAAGTTTAAACTAGACAGAACTTAGAGTTGGTTGAACCCCCTTATTGAACAGGCCCCTGGTCGCAGTCATGAAAATGAAAATTGGTGGCAAATCTGACAAAATGTAATAATGTATTTTATTTTTTTAGATTTTATTAATTTATATTTTATATTATTTATTTATAATATATTTTGCCATTTGTCATTTTATTTAAAGCATATTTACATTTTATGTTTGGGATTTTTGTGTGATTTAAAATAGATCATTAAGTTAGGATTTTCATGAATTCTTTTTTGTTCTGGTCGCAGTCATGAAAAAAACTGATGACAAATCTGACAAAATGTAATAATGTATTTTGGTAATTTATATTTAATTTATTAGTATTTTATATTATTTATTTCTAATATATTTTGTCATTTTATTAGAAAAAATTTTTTGGAATATTTGTGTAATATAAAACAGATCATTAAGTTAGGATTTTCATGAATTATTTTTTTAATGTTTTTTTTTGTCACAAAAAAATTGGTGGCAAATCTGGCAAAATGTAATAATATATTTTGTTATTAATTATCATTAATTAATTTCATGATTTTTAAAAATATATTTTTCAATGAATTTGATATTTTTAATTCGTTTTTTGATTAAGGAATCTTAAGTTGTTACATTTAACAGATTTGCTAATACTGTTCCAAAGAAGTAATATGAAAATGTTCAAGCAAATCATACAAAAAATATGTATTTTATTTAAAAAAAAAATCTCAATTTGCCATAATCAGAAAAATTAGATGGAAAATTCAGTTATCTTCTTCAATCATTAAATTTAATTAGTATTTATATTTACTTTTTATAAAAAATTACAATTTAGTGGCAAATCTTCCGTTTGCACCCCACTGCAACAGTAGTTATAAACTACAATATATCCTACAGTCTTGAACACACAATATGCAATCAAATCCCTATTTATATGCGCAGCATCATCTTCATGAGCTTATTCACTGACATGTCCTAAATGACCTGCTGAGCCACCGTTTCCTCTAGCACTTCCTGCTCCACTGTACTCCGAGACATCAGAGGCCGTCTGGGGAGCAGAGCACCTTTCAGTGCTTGCTAAATGAAGTCTGAGGTATTAGTTACAAAGCAGGATGAAACAAAATGTTGAAAACATTCTGCTCGCAAGGGATGCTTAAAGAGAACAGGCAGCGTCAGCTAAAATTAATCACAGGTATGAAAAGAAGGTCTATGGACACTTGAAATATGAATTAATTTATACACAATACAAGCCTTAAAAATCAGAAGGGAATTTGCTTTCATTGAAAAAATGTGCTGATCTACATGCAGTTTATTGGGTTATGGCTCATGGTTTTTGCTAATCAATAATTTTGCCTTCAAAAAGGGAACCCCAGGTGTTAAGACTTGTAATTAATATAACATAAATTATGGAAATATAATATGGAAATATGTAGTAAAAACCCCAAAAAAGATTTACATTATTTAAAAAAATTCACATAGTTTTATATTATATTATCATATTTTGGACTATGGGGCCACCATTATTTTCAAAGATGTGAAATGGTTGCATTCGTTGAAACACTGGTGCTACCTCTTGCTATTTTTACCGCAACACAACTAAGAAAATACTGATACGATGCCACAATGTGCGACTTTTGGTTGTATTTTTCAGTTGAAGGGCAACAAGAGAAGCAAAGTAAGTCTTCACTGTTTTCCAGCGATAAGAAGGAAGAAAAGAATCTAAAGATGCCTGTGAAACGAATAAAACATTGTTCTCTCCACTTTAGCGCTGATGCCTTTGAGGCTTTTAGTAGGCCACAGCTACTGGAAAAACTACTAAAAAGAGTGTTTTTTGTTGCGGTCATGAAAAAAAAAATTGGTGGCAAATCTGACAAAATGTAATTACATATTTTATTAATTTATTGATTTATTTATTTTTATTTTATTTTTTTCTGGTCACAGTCATGAAAATGAAAATTACTGGTAAGTCTAACAAAATGTAATAATATATTTTATTAATTTATATTTTATACGTTTATTTTTTCTAATATTTTTTAAAGTAATTTGTTTGATATTTTTAATTCATTTTTTATTATATTTGTTGAAACAATCTTAAATCATTACATTGCATTTAGATTTACAAATATGTTTTTTTAAAAGAAATATAATAATGTTATGGCAAATCGGGCAAAAAAAAAAAAAAAAAAAAATATATATATATATATATATATATATATATATACATATTTTATTTATTGTATTTTCAGAAATAAAAATCTTTCATATTTCATGAATAGAAAAACCTTTCTATTTATGAAAACCTATTGCTCTTTTAACCACAACACAAGTATTGGAAAATTTTGATACAATGCCACATTGTTCAGCTTATGGTCGTAATTTTCAGTCGAAGGGCAACAAGAGAAGCGATGTAAGTCTTCACTGCTTTCCTAGCGATAAGAAGAGGAGAAAAGAATGGGATGATGCCTCTGGATGAATAAAAAAAGAGTTTACGAATGGCAGAGACAAGAAACGCTAGATGCCAACCCATACAAAAAAAAAATAATAATAATAATTTGTTGAGTCAACTTAAAATAATTTGTTACCTGGCTGCCCTAAAATTTTAAGTTGAATCAACTCAAAAAAAGTTTAGTCAACTTGAAATGTTGTTTTACTAAGTGACAACTTAGATATTTAAGTTGATTCAACTTAAAATTTTAAGGCAGCCAATTTGTGTTTTATTTTTTACAGTGTAGAAAAAGTCTTGTCACATCAACTCAAACAACAAACTACCGTTGGGGTAATTTATTTTTTAATGTATCAATAATTTCTTTTTTTATATGTCAATTTTTTGTTTATTTACAAATGACAAACAGTGAATTGTTATAGAATCATTTATGGATAACTTCTAATATGTAGACAACATTGTCTTTGTCTGTAAAACATTTTACAAGACTAAGATATCCAGCAAACAGATAAAAGTGGTTAAACATACTCTAGGCCATGAAACTAGACGCACTAACCTCAAAACATTGTAATCAACAAATGTTAAAAATATGAGCTCTTTACATCACAGCACATAACTAACAATAATGACAAAAACAACAACAAAAAGTTTAAATGAAAGCAGCAAACAGCAAAACAATAATCCTATAACAGTAACTGCGTAATTTATTCATGCTGCAATGCATGCTGGGAACCCACAAAGCCTTAACATATCAACAATGTGAAATTCTTTTGACTAATTTGACTAGTTAAGACAACATTTGGGGCAATTTTGTTGGTCTGACAGGGGTTTTTATGTTGTTTCAAGAAAATGTTTTGTAAACTGGAAAATACAATTTATACATTATAGTGTATAAAATGATGTGGATGTGAATTTTTTAAATAATGCAAATCTTTCATGTTTTCTACTAAATATTTCAAACGATTTTTGTTACATTAATCCGTACGAGTCTTAATACCCGTGGTTCCCTTTAAATATAAAAATTGATCAGCACTAAGATACTTTAATCTTCTTCTCTGCCCTTGAATACATGTCAGACCAGGGCTTTGCCAAATTTAGAAGACATCCAGACAGATTGAAGGTTTATTCAAGTATCTCTCAGCCTCTGTCCTTCTGTTCTCCTCTGTAATGTGCTGTGGATTTGTGACAGGTGATCTCTCATTATCCGTTCTATCAGCTGTAGTTAAGAAAAGTATCCTGTATTCGAGTGCAGTCTGAATATCTTCTCTCTCTCAGGCGTTAGATATGACAGTAATTAGTATTCTGCACAGACTGAGGTTATGGCTGTAACTTTTATGTCTTATTTCTGTAATCTTCTTTATGTCCTCTGTGCTCGCACTCCTTAAATCTTGTCGCCATCCATCCTCCGGTGAACAAAATGTATGGCACTATAATTTTACTGCACAGTGTATATAATCATCATAAAAGATTTGCTTTTTAATGAGTCTCATCTGATTAGACTGTAAAACAACAGTAAACACAATAGGTTATTAAAAAAGCTATATTTCAGGCTGCAGAACAGGAGAAATGTAGCATTACATCACTTGCTCGCCAGTGGATCCTCTGCAGTGAATGGGTGCCATCAGAATGAGAGTCCAAACAGCTGATAAAAAAACATCACAATAATCCACAGGCAATCCATACGACTCCAGTTCTGTCAATTAACATATACTGTTTTTTTATGAGTAGAGGACATATTTTTGGCTGGAAGCATCAGTTTGAAGTTAAAAATTTCTTAATAATGGATTTGTTTCTTACAAACCATTTTCTTTTCATTTGATGGACTGGAATGGTGTGGATTATTTGTGGATTATTGTGATGTTTTTATCAGCTGTTTGAACTCTCATTCTGACGGCACCCATTCACTGCAGAGCATCCATTGGTGAGCAAGTGATGTAATGCTCCATTTCTGCAAATCTTGAGTCAGCAAATTTTCTTGAACTGCCTTTGCCATTCACTTTAGCTTTGAAAAACTTTGAGAGAGTTTACTTTTTTTCCTTATCTAAGGTTTATAGATCCTATTAGTGCTAGCAAACAATGGTGGAACACCAATTTTAGAAGCAATTAGAATCTGGTGCTCAGGCATAAAGCTCTGGCCAAAGGAATTATCTCCATTGCATTTGTTGTCCCTCTTAGATCATTTGCATTTTATCTTTGAGTTAAGCCGGCTAATTGGCCTTAGAAAGCACTTAGTGACTGATGTGATTAGAAACTACTCTACATTACAATCTAATGATCTCAAATGAGTTTGCTTCCACTGGACAAATCATATCAGAATGTCACGAGTGCAAACACACAGCTTCCCATAGTATCTCTGTGGTCAGTAATTGAAAAACAATACTGCACAACCTTTTTTGAGGTGTATTGGACAACTAGAACCATGAAAAGCAGGGTTATTATAGTTAAAGGGATAGTTCACCCAAAAATGATAGTTACCTCATGATTTACTCACTTTCAAGCCATCCTAGGTGTATATGACTTTATTCTTTCAGATGAATACAATCAGTTATATTAAAAATGTCCAAGCTTTATAATGCCAGTGAATGAGTGTTGAGATTTTGAAGCCCAAAAAGTGCATCCATCCATCATAAAAATAGCTCCAAACGGCTCTGTGGTGGTCTAAAATGAATCAATGTGTTTGTATAAGAAAAATATATTTAAAACTTTATAAACCGTAACCTCGTTGGAATGACACTCTTGCTTCAGAAGGCATTTATTAACACCCCAGAGCAGCGTGGAGTACTTTTTATGATAGATGGATGCACTTTTTTTGGGCTTTAAAATCTCAACACCCATTCATTGTCATTATAAAGCTTGGAAGAGCCAGGACATTTTTTAATAAACTGTAACTGGAAGAAGTCATATACACCTAGGAAGACTTGAGGGTGAGTAAATCATGGGGTCTTTTTCATTTTTGGGAAAACTATCACTTTAACTGTAACTAAATATGAAACTAAAACCATTAAAAAAATAGTTACTTAAAAAAAATGTTAACTGAAAAAAAAAAAAAAAAAAAAAAAAAAATATATATATATATATATATATATATATATATATTTTGTTTCAACAATTAGCCAATCAAACATTTCTCATTTTCATTTAACTAACAATTAAATAATATTAATAAACACTATATATACATATTTTAAGAAAGTAATAAAAATGATTAAACAACAAAATTACGAAAACTTAAAATTAATATTAATAGCAACTAAAATGGTATTTCAGTTATTCTAAAATAATTGCAGGATATAAAATATGCAACATAGAGCACAGAATCATGGAAATTTGTATAGAGACACTTTTTTTATTCTAATAATTGTACTGCCACTATTTTTTAATAAATAGTACACTGAAAACAACTATTTGTTGAGTTAACTTAAAATAATTTGTTACCCAGCTGCCTTAAAATTTTAAGTTCCGTCAACTCAAAGAAGTTTAGTCAACTTAAAATGTTACGTTTTACTGAGTAAAAACTTAGATATTTGAGTTGATTCAATTTAAAATTTAAAGGCAAAAGAGTAACAAACAATTTGTTTAGTCAAAATCTAAGTTGTCACTTAGTATAACTTATCATTTCAACTTAAGTAAAGTTATTTAAGTTGACTGAACTTAAAATAAAGCAGCAGGGTAACAAATTAGTTTAAGTTGACTCAACAAATTGTGTTTTTTTGTTTTTTACAGTGTATTTAAAAAAGATAAGGTGATCTTAGCCTGCATTTTCAGGAATGATAGAATCTTATTCAGTAATTAACATTTTGTCCAATATTTATGTATGTTTTGTATTTGTAGTTGTTGTTAAGAGTACTGAGTCATTATAGGAACATGCTAACGTTAGCAGCAGTGTTAGTTAAGTTTCTTGTGCAGTTCTTTTGAGGAGCACTGTTTTGTGTTTTGATTGGCTTTGAAGCCGCACACTAAGCTTTGGAACAGAGATCCTTTTTTTAGAGGAAAGGAAAAGGTGAAGGTAGCCAATCTATTTAACCCTGAGGGATGTTGTTGTACAATGTTGCACAATCTCTGCAGTTTTTGACTCTGAGCTATGAAAAGATCAAATTAAACTAGAGCAGATTTGTGCTCAGAGTGAATTTGTACCTCGCTGAACACAACACAACAATGAGCATAAAAAGACCTTTGAGCGCTGAGATGTTGTGTAGCATGAATCCCTTAGATTCAGGCTCTGGTTTTTCTTTGCAAAGCTCAACCAGCAAATAGCGAATTTTAAGTGAATCATGTGGCCTTTTATGTCTCTCGTATTATTCGTGATTGGTCATTGGTATGCTGGGATGCTAGCAATTTGACATTTTGCCTCGGTGCCATTATTGCTTGAAATTGGGGCTCTGAAATATGAAAAAATATAAGGTAGATGAGTCATTTTCCTATTCCTGCAGTCTAAACGAACATTGATTTTTGGATCCAATAAATATACAGTCTCTTTTTTGGGGATGCTGGTAGGCTTCTGTGTTTTTGAAAAGGATGGGGGACAAGATGAAACATTTTAACATTGAGGAAATCGCACACTTTTATGTTGGCTGATTCATTCTAAATATTTGAAAACATAAAACCTCTACCATTAGAGCTTTTAGCAAACAAAAAGAAATTGATTGTGCTTCATTAAAATGACTCAGAAGTTTAGCGTTTCCAACAGGCAGTTTATGGCGTTTATAGCGTGTACAGTACATTTAGCCTAGCACACTAATAAAACCAGCTTATTGGCTACATTTATTCCAAAGCGTTTGCTAAATGAATAAATGTAGATGCAGTGAGGAAGGTTTTATTACTGGAATAGGCTAATGGTGTGCTCTATAAAATGACTGCAGTCTGGAAATGACAAATACACTTGCACTTCAGAGCAAAAGTGAGTCATTTTAATGCAGCATAACCTTCCTTTTTATTCCCAAAAACTTAAAATCAGCCTTTCATTTTTACCAACTAAAGTCTGAATTTAGATAAATATGTACTACTGATCAAAACTTTGGGTCAGTAAGTCTATTATTATTTTTTCTTAATTTATTTTTTATTTATTTGGTGAGGATGCATTAAATTGACCAAAAGTGGCAGAAATGCGTATTTTTAATGATAATACTTAATTATTTTACAATGTTACAAAAGTTTTCCATTTCAAATAAATGCTGTTTTTATGGAAGCCTGTTTCCACCACTGAATTAAAAAAAAAATCAAAATACATTGAAACTTATTTCGCAGTTCTGACTGTTTCTCATAATTGTGACATAAAAACTTGCAGTTCTGACTGTTTTCTGTCAGGAATTGTGAGACAGAAACACAATTCTGACTTTTTTCTCAGAGTTGCGGGTTTGCATCTCACAATTGTGTCTTTATAACACGCAATTGTGAGTCTTTTCCCCCCTCAGAATTAGACTTTATAACTCACAATGGTTGTAATATGCAATTCTGAGAAAAAAGAAAGAGATACTCGCAATTGTGAGAAAAAAGTCTGAATTGTGAGTTTGTAGTACGCAACTCTGATAAAAGTCAGAAATGCAAGATATAAAAGTCAGAATTGTGAGATAAAACTCGCATTTGTGAGAAAAAATTCTCACTCATTTCTAGCAATTGCGAATTTATATCTCACAGTTCTGAGAAAAAAAGCCAGAATTGAGAGATTGTAGTACGCAATTCTGCGAAAAAAGTCACAATTGCTAGATATAATTTTGAAAAAAGTTTGAATTATGAGATGCAAACTCACATTTGCAAGAAATAATTCTGACTTAATTTCTCACAATTGTGAGTAAAAAAGTCGGAATTGCAAGTTTGTAGTACGTAATTTGGAGAAAAAAATCAATTGCTTGATTTAAACTAAAAAAAGTCTGAATTACAAGATTAAAAACTTGTTTTTACGAAAAAATAAAGTCAGAATTATGAGATTAAAAACTCGCATTTGTGAGGAAAAAAAATCTGAATCGTGAGATATAAATTCACAAATGCAAGAAAAAAGTAAGAATGGTTTGTAGTACACAATTCTGAGAAAAAAGTCAGAATTGCAAGTTTGTATCATGCAGTTCTAAGAAAAAAAATCAGTTGCTGGATATAAACAAAAAGTCTGAATTGCGAGATTAAAAACTTGTATTTGCAAAAAAAGTCAGAATTACGCAATTCTGAGAAAAGCTTTTGTGAGGAAAAAAGTCAGAATTGTGAGATATAAATTCGCAAATGTAGCTGCACGCAGCTGTATATTAAGACTGCTCCAAACCCCTCGGAAGCCATCTTGCACCTTACTGCTTGCCTTGAGGAGATAAAGGCGTGGATGAACAGCAATTTTCTTCAGTTAAACAGTAGTAAAACCGAGGGACTCCTTGTTGGCACACCTAGTCAGATCCGTTCTTCTCCTATATCTCAGCTTATTTTTGATGGCCAGATTATTACCTTTTCTTCCTCTGTTACTAACCTGGGGGTTCGGTTTGATCCACAGTTGACCCTCAGTGATCACATAAAACATCTGTGTAAGATATCGTTTTATCATTTACGAAAAATTTCCAAACTCCGTCCTCTGCTAACTCTCCCTGATGCAGAGAAATTGGTCCATGCCTTTATTTCCTTAAGGCTGGACTACTGTAATGGACTTTTTGTTGGGATTCCTGCTAAGGACAAACAAAAGTTACAATATATCCAAAACAGCGCTGCTAGAATCTTGATGAAAGTAAGGAAATTTGAACATATTACTCCCATCCTTAAATCCCTTCATTGGCTGCCTGTCTCTTCTCGGATCGAATACAAACTCCTCCTCTTAACCCATAAATGCATTTATGGCCAGGCACCTTCGTATCTTCAAGATCTGATTAGTTTGCGATCTGTCAATCGTACCCTGAGATCATCTGGCAGTATGCTTCTCCAAGTTCCCTCTACCAAGCTTCGTACCATGGGGGGGCGAGCTTTTTGCTCTGCTGCCCCGCAGCTCTGGAACCATCTTCCTGTCCAGTTACGAGTCACACAAACATTGGACTCTTTTAAAGCAAATTTGAAGACTTTTTTATTTAAAAAGGCATACAATTGCTGAGATATTATGTTTAGTGATTGTGATATTTTAGATTTCTTGTTTACTCTGTTGTAGCACTTTGAGATTTTTGTTAATGAAAAGTGCGTTACAAATAAAATCTATTATTATTATTATTATTAAATGCAAGAAAAAAATGTTTTTTGAATTTTGAATTGCGAAATGCAAACCCGCATGTGCAAGAAAAAACTTCTGATTTGCAATTTTTTGCAAATTGACTTCATTTCTAGCAATTGCAAGTTTATATCTCACAATTCTGAGAAAAGTCTGAATTGCAAGACGCAAACTGGCATTTGCAAGAAGAAGTCAGAATTGCGAAATGGTCATTTTTGCACTTTTGAGAAAAGAATTGTGAGGAAAAATACATGATAATTACCTTTTTTCTAATAACATTTTTTTTATCCAGTGGCAGAAACAGGCTTCCATAGTTTTTTAAACTCTATTTGTCAAAGAATTCTTTTTTTTACCATTTCAGAATTCAACTGTTTCAATAATAAGAAATGTTTCTGATCAGCAAATCAGCATATTAGAATGATTTCTGAATAATCATGTGACAATGAAGACTAAAGTAATGATTTAAAATATTATCAGTTAGTATTATTAATAATAGAATATTAAAATAGAAAACAAATATTTTAAATTGTAATAATATTTCACAATATTACAGTTTTTTCAATCTGGGCATAATAGACTTATTTAAAAAAAAAAAAAAATTGTAGCTTGAACACAGAAAGTCTCTCTCTCCCAAACACACACACACACACACACACACACACACACACACAGACTATGTGGCCTATATATCTCTGTTGCCAGATACTGTATATAGAGCATCTCACAGGGGAAAATAGTACATTGGTCAGGATGTAGGTAATGGAAAGTTGAGGTTAATCACATTTCTGAACAGTTGCAGGCTGGTTGTTTGTAGACCCCCTATCTACAGGTACACCAGCCGCCAAACCTGATTCCATCAGGTCTGCCATTGTGAGCATTTATAATATTACTGCCAGTAATTAGGTTTGGTCTCCTCAGCGGCACAGAACGAATTTCAGCAAAAATAGAGAAACACATTTGGCATGCAACTCAATTGTGACCAGTCAAAACGGCAAGATGGATGCTGTCCATTTCAGAATTAATTTTTGATTTAAACTCCTGGCAAAAACTAGCTCATTTCCCACCTGTTTTCTGTTAGACGACCACAAACTGCAGTGAGGATAATGATGTTTACCTGCGGCTACCCTGTGGAAGCTTTTATTTTTAGAAGTTCAGTTAAGTAGCAGATATCTCAGTTGAAAGTTGTCAAGATTGTAATGGTTCTGTAAATTGACTTCTTTATTTTTATGATTGGAGTTAGTTTTATGGGCAAAGTGGTCATAGTTAAGTTTAGATTTGGTTTGGTTTGAACCTACAACCTTTTAGTTTTCTACTACCTGTGGATTCAAGTGTATTAATTACTTTTTGAAATAATTTATTAAGTAATAGACTTTTGCTTTTTTCGTGTTTTACTGAGAAATAAAGTTGAAAATCTCTTTACCATAACATACGGATGTTGGTCTATTATTAGGGATGGGAAATGTAAATAATGTAACAATTACATATCTGCTTCTTCTTAACAGTTTCAGTTCCTTAACAACTCCATTACAGTTCTATTAATATTTTTAAGGAAGAAATATTTGAAAACAAGATATGCATTTCAATGAGGTGGGATTTTCACATTTTGCATGTATTATGATTCTTGCAAAAGGTGTTTACGCAAACCTTTATTGACTTTTGCCCTCTGCAAGAGTTTGATTCATTACAAAGAACCAGTTTATAAGAATCATTAGTTTGGAGTCATACTACATTGTTGTGCTGTAAGTTTTTGATTCACTAACAAGAGCCGGTTCATAAGAGTCATTTGTTCAGAATCATACTACACTGTTGCGTAGTGTTTTTGATTCCCTAACAAGAATCAGTTCATAAGAGTGATTCATTCAGAATCATACTACTGTTGTGATGTACGTTTTTGATTCACTTAAATAAGCTGGTTCGTAAGAGTCATTCGTTCAGAATCACACTACACTGTTGCGCAGTAAGTTTTTGATTCCCTAACAAGAGCCGGTTCATAAGAGTCATTTGTTCAGAATCATACTACACTGTTGCGCAGTGTTTTTGATTCCCTAACAAGAGTCGGTTCATAAGAGTGATTCATTCAGAATCATACTACTGTTGTGCTGTACGTTTTTGATTCACTTAAATGAGCTTGTTCATATGAGTCATTCATTCAGAATCATACTACATTGTTGTGCAGTAAGTTTTTGATTCCCTAACAAGAGTTGATTCATAAGAGTCATTCATTCAGATTCTTACTACACTGTTGCGCTGTAAGTTTTTGATTCACTTAAGAGAGTCGGTTCATAAGAGTGATTCATTCAGAATCATACTACTGTTGTGCTGTACGTTTTTGATTCACTTAAATAAGATGGTTCATATGAGTAATTCGTTCAGAATCATACTACATTGTTGCGCAGTAAGTTTTTGATTCCCTAACAAGAGTCGATTCATAAGAGTCATTCATTCAGATTCTTACTACACTGTTGCGCTGTAAGTTTTTAATTCACTTAAAAGAGTCAGTTCATAAGAGTTGTTCATTCAGAATCATACTACTGTTGTGCTGTATGCTTTTGATTCACTTAAATAAGCTGGTTCATAAGAGTCATTCGTTCAGAATCATACCACACTGTTGAGCTGTATATTTTGGATTCACTAATGATGAACCATTCACAAAAATCACTTGTGACTTCAAACATTTGAAACATTGTATTGCTGTTATTATAAACATTAAATCAGTCTATATGAGAGTATATCTGTAAAAATAAAATAAAGACGGCCGTGTCAAGCATTGTCTCAGGCAAAATAACAAAAGAATAATAATGGTTTATTTTCCATAACAAGGTTAAAAAATTAGCTCCTCTGTTTAAGAACAGAATATTAATGTACTGTATTTTAAAAGTAATATCTCCCAATGCTTGCAACACTACCAAATCTGTAGTGCCTAATGTTTTGCCATAATCCAGCTGGCTGTTATTTAATTCTACTGCTGCAATCCCTTGGACGTTGTGACATTTCTCTGTGAGCAAAAGAGAAAAAGACTTGCATTACAAACAGCTGATTTCACCTGGATATGGGCGCATTTGTTGCACTCGCACTCGCTGCAGGCGAAAGACTGCATGTTAAAAAGCAAAAAGAAAGAAAGGAGAGCGAACCAGGCCTGTAAGTGTGAAAAAGCGCTGCAGGACAGACAGGGGCCACTAATGAACGAGACGTGAGGCCAACCCTCTGAGGAAAAGTCAAGGTTAAATGTTCAAACGTGCACCTAATGGGACCGTTCCACAGCAAATGGATTTCCTTTAATGAATTCCATGGGACCGTTTAGGACCTCAGGCCTAAGTACTGAGTTGTAGCTTGTTTTATTTCCTTCTGTTCCCTTTGGCCCTTTACCATCAATCTCCGCTGGTTGATAAACAAATGGAGCGAGCTCTTCTGATCCGATATGGAACCGGATTTTTGCATCTCTATGGGGGATTCCCACATACCCGTCAGCTCTGTATGCAAGCTAACTTCGTTTTGGCACCACTGGGACTGAAATCTAATTAAAGATAAACACTAGTGACATAACAAATCGTTTTTTTGCTTTGTTCTGCTTCTCTATTTTTCTTTCAAGCAGGGAGGGAAATTCCTGAGATGATATTAAGCTAACCTCTGGCCCGGCTCAATGTAGCACAGCTTTTTGGGACGGAGGACCTGATGTCTCATTTCCTCTTCCCACAATTTCCGCTCCTGTGCTGTCCAGATCACCCGGAATGCATGTGGTAGTGTCACTGATGCTGTATGCTTCTGGTTGGTTGTGTTAAAGTCTGAAGTGTTCTGGTCTGGCTCGAGGTGTTAATGAGGGAGCAATAAAACAGCCAGGACTCCAGAGGTCAGAGAGGTGCAACACCTTGCTGAGAGACAAAATGCTGCCCCAAAGCAATGACCATGGGAATCCACAGGGTCAAGGTTTGGCTGGATAGAATGGTTAAGCTCCTGTTGGTGGTTTTGTGGCTATGCCATTTTGTAGGCAGAAAGAATTCTTCTATTGATGACCATCAATAAGTAGCAGTGTATTCTGACAAATTTCTAAAAATAAAAGTAATATATTTAATTATATATACATTTCACTTAAATAGACATTGGGCATGACAAAAATATCACTACTGTATCGCAATTTAATTTGCTCATGCTTATTTCCTTTAGTTTTACATTTGTATATATTTGATATATTTATATATCATAATAATATATATATATATATATTATAAAAAAAATATTAATATTATAATAGTATGTTAATGTACACAGATTTAGACAAAAAATATAGATTTTTAATATTAATGTCATAATATATCATTATTAACATATTATATATTTTTATAAATAATAACACTTTTTATAATTATTTATTATTATAATTATTAGATTTTCAATTTTATTTTTAGACAAAACAATACAACATTTTAATATTATATTCAGGTATTGTAATATATAATTACTACTATTTATATTATAATAGTATGTTAATGTACACAGATTTAGACAAAAACAGATATTATTTTAACATTATTATATTAATAATGTATTATAATATAGAATTATTATCATATTACATGATATATAATAGTTCATTCTTATAAATAAAACAAGATTTTTTATAATTATTTCTTATAGTTATTAGATCTCCAATTTTATTTTTAGACAAAACAATAAAGAATTTTAGTATTATTATGTTAATAATATATAATTTTTATCATAAATATTATACAAATATTATAATAGTGTTAATATATGCACATTTTTAGGCAAATGTTTATATTATTATTAATATTATATTTATATATATATATATATAATTATCATATATTATATAATTATATAATATAATTCTAATAAGTTTTTTATAGTTCTTATTATAATTTCTTGCTCTAATCATATTTTCAATTTTATCTTTAAAAAAACTATTTAGAATTTATATTTATATTGGTATTATAATAGTATGTTAATATGCATACATTTAGACAAAACAGACTTTTAATATTATTATAATATATTTATATATAATTATATATAATTAACTTGGCCATTAACAATATTTAAGTATTTATCAACATTTAAACAAAACAATATAGAATTTTAATATTATATTGTAGTAATAATTATATTAATGTTAGATTAGTATATTAATATACACACATTTAGACAAAACAATAATGAATTTTAATATTGTTATATTAATATTCAATTATTATTATAATATACGTTGTCATATATAAACTATAATTCATTTTTAGTAATGTTAATGTTATTATATTAATACTATAACTATATGTTACATACAAATATATTACTGTTAGATGCAATCTTTTTGCAGGTCTCAAAATAATTAAACTTTTATTTAATAAAAGTCAAATAATTAAAATGATTTACATTTTAATCTTTAATCTTCTATTTATCATCTATTGGCCATAACATACATGTATATATCATATTGGCCAACATTTGAATGTCCTTCAATGCTTGTTTAAAAATAAATTGGGGGGCTAAATGTAGATCAGTGGTGAAAATGTAGGTTCTGACATGAAAGTTGGCGTGCATGAGTAATACCAGAATGCTTTGGGCCATACTCCACTATATATCTCATGATCATTGTTGTTGTTTACCAGAGCACATACAAATTCTTTCCCATCTCTTAGTGTAGAGTAAGCAAGGATGTGTGCCAAGGAGACACATGTTTCCTCTGCTCTGGAATGGGCTGGGGTTTTGTTCCCTGCCTTTTGATGATGTGTCTTTCCATGTTTTCCACATGGAAGGCCTCTGGGGACAACAAAAATGCCTTTAATTAAAAGGCCCATGTCTTTAGCAACCCACCCTCAACCTTCTTTTCTAAAACTGAAACCGCTGCCCACATCAAAACACTGACCTGCCTCACTGTGGGCTGAAATGAGTGCTATCTTCACTTGCCCCACCAATGTTTCTCATGGGGGCGGCAGGTACAGTTTGAGTTCATCAGGAACGTGCTGTCAGCAGGATCTCGTAAAGCTTTATGATGTTTTAACAGAAGCACCGCATGCAGAGAGACTTTAAATGCCTGGGGGAAAGAGGTCATTGTGTAATGATCATCATATGTGGCTGCTTTTCACCTTTCACGAGGTTCGTACAACCATGACAGGCGGCACTTACATTCAGGAACCCTACAATCTAGAGCAAGTATTTTTATATAGTCTTGTTTACTCAGTCTTATATCATTGTAAACCGACCCTAATGGTTTATAGACTCCATGAAGTCTAGAAAAAGACTTGCTTGTGAAGTTATTAATGCAGGCCTCACTGTATCACTCAGATTTACAGGAATCTGAACCGAACAGAAATATAAAAGAATACTATTTAGACAAATACATTACTGTTCAATTATTTTTAAAGGTGATTTTTTGTATATGTATTTGTATTTGATCAAAATACAGTCAAAACAGTAATATTGTGAAATATTAAGCATTTCTGATGTGTATTTAGATTGCAAAATTACATATATTTATCATATTATCATATATTACTGCCAAATATGGTTTCAACATGCCAATCATGCTAGAAACATTCCAGCAACATGCTATAATGCTAAAAATATGTTAGTAACATGTCAGTCATGCTAAAACATGTTAGCAAAATTCAAATCATGCTAGAACATGTTAACAAGATGCTAATCATGTTAGAAAAATGCTAACAATATGTTATCATGTTAAAACATGCTAACAACATGCCAATCTTGTTATAAACATGCCAGCAATATGTTAACATGTTAACAAGTTAACCATGTTAAAACATGCTAATTTATCATGCTAAAAACATGGTAGCAACATGCTAATCAAGTTAAAAAATCATATTACAAAAACAAAATGCTTGTCATGTTAGAAACATGCTAACAGCATGCTAACCATGTCAAAAACATGCCAAACATGCTAGAAACATGCTAATCGTGCTAAAACATGTTAACAGCATGTCAACATGTTTATACTATTAAAAGCATGCTAGCTAGTAATGTTAACAAAATGATAAAACATGCTAATCATGTTAGCAACATGTTAATCATGTTAAGCATGTTAGCAAAACATGTTAAGAACACATTCATCATGTTAAAAATATGTTAATCATGTTAAAGCATGCTAGCAACATGCTAATAACATGCTCATCATGTTAAAACATGCCAACAGCATGCTAATCATGTTAACATGCTAAAAACATCTCAATCATGCTAGAAACATTCCAGCTACATGCATATTATGTTAAATACATGCTAGCAACATGGCAATCATGCTAGAAACATGCTAACAACACATTAATCATGCAACATGTCAACATGTTAATAATGTTAAAAACATGCTATCAATCTGCTAATCATGTTAAAAACATGTTAGGAACATGTTAAGAACACACTCGTAATGTTAAAAAACATGTTAGTCATGTTAAAAACATGATAGCAAAATGCCAATCATCCTAGCAACATGCTAACAACATGCTCATCATGTTAGAAATATGCTCACCATGTTAAAATCATGTTAACAGCATGCTAATCATGAATTAACATTCTAGCAACATGCTTAGCATGATAAAAACATGCTAGCACCGTGTCAATCATGCTATAAACATGCTAGAAACATGTCAACAACATGTTAGTTAAAACATGCTATCAACCTGCTAATCACGTTAAAAACATGCTAGGAACACACATAATATTAAAAAAACATGTTTATCATGTTAAAAACATGTTAGCCACATGTCAATCATACTATAAACATGCTAGCAGCATGCTAACAATATGCTCATCATGTTACAGTCATGCTAACAGCTTGCTAATCATGCTAGAAACA
The DNA here is from genome assembly GCA_033026305.1 of Cirrhinus molitorella. Lineage (NCBI taxonomy): Eukaryota > Metazoa > Chordata > Actinopteri > Cypriniformes > Cyprinidae > Cirrhinus > Cirrhinus molitorella. The sequence continues at coordinate 7,875,058 of CM065138.1, read as the reverse complement.
TTCTAGCAACATGCTTATAATGATAAAAAATGCTAGCAGCATGTCAATCATGCTATAAACATGCTAGCAGCATGCTAACAGCATGCTCATCATGTTAAAAACATAGGAACAGCATGCTAATCATGTTAAAAAATGCTAAGAACACACATGTAATGTAAAAAAACATGTTAATCATGTTAAAAACATGCTAGCAATATGCCAATCACCCTAGCACCATGCTAGCAGCATGCTCATCATGTTAAAAACACACTAACAGCATGCTAATCATTTTAAAAACATGCCAATCATGCTAGAAACAATGTGCTACATCGTGTTAGCAACATGTAACTAAATGCTAAGATCATGTTACCAATATGTTTAAACATGCTAATTCATGTTAGCAATGTGCTAAAACATAGTAGCAACATGCTAATACATAAGATCATGATACCAATGTGTTAAATCATGCTGCAATGTAATAAAACATGCTAGCAGCCTGCTAAAATGCTATGATTGTGCTTGCAACACGTTAAAACAAGCTAACAACATGCCAATTCACGTTAAATCGTGTTAAATCATGCTAGCTAAATGTTAAATTGTGATCTACTGTCGGTACATCTGTAAGATCTTTAAACTATTTGGGTTTGTCTTCTAACTTTTCACTCTAGTTTAAAATGTCATTTATTTCAGTGATCAAAAGCTGAATTTCCAGCATCATTACTCCATTATTACATCATTACAGAAATCTAAATAGGAAGTTTTAGAAAATAGAAAGCATTTATTCGAAAAATCGTTCAAAAATAACCCTTACTGAGCCCAAAAAGTCTGATCTTGTAACCGAAGCTCTAGTGCAAAGATTTGAATAATGTATCAGCCGCTATGTTAACTATCCTAATCTCTGCATCCTAAATGTTCTCACTGCTTCCAGGCACGTCGGGATACCGGATACTGAACATATGCACTGATATTTGATAAGGATGTAACTGAGCTCTGTTTTCTCTCTCTCACTCCCAATGAAAGCATGCCTTTTAAGCCCCTCTGTGGTGCAGATATGAAATACTCACCCACAAAGGTGCTTTAGACCTCTGCAGTTGTTCCCCTGCATACCGTAAATAACCCCAGTGTGCCAGTGCGGACTGTAATGCTACTATAAAGATCTACATGAAAACATTGCTCAGCACGTGTCGCATTAATGGCGTACATTGTGCCATGTGTGACTGTCAGTCATGTGTAGCATGATTCTGTAATTCAAATAAGAAGATGAGGTAACACCTGGCCTTAAAATGATGGGAAATCCCTTTCAAGTATTTAAGTTACAAAATAATAACATGCCAAAAGTGATTAGTATATATACGTACTGCATTGTGTACCGTAGTATAATACATATGAGATAAAAGAAAACATCGATAGTGGAGGGCGAGATGCTGGGAGGATAAAGAGACAGAAAGATGAGAGCGATGGGGGAAATCAGACTGCTTTACTAGTCCGCTGGTGGTTGTAACACGGTCCGTGTGCCACGCTGATGTTGGGTCTATTTAAAGCAGCAGTTCATCCAGCGTGTCAAACACTGATCTATAATCCCACAGCAGTCGCAGTGCTGCTTAAGATCCGATTTCTACATAATAACAAGAGCTTTGTCGACTCTAATGCCGCCTGCACTGTGTCATACAGACCCTCGAGGGATCCATCTGTAGCCCCTGAACTGGCAGCGATGCTGATTTCTGCTGTCTCACTCCAGCTAATGCCCAGATGATGATGAGATGGTTTCCAGCATGGACATTTCTCATCACTTTGCCTTTCAGTTAAATTCTGTGCCTGGACTTAACTGGACTTAACAAAATATGTACACTACCGGTCAAAAGTTTTGAATAATGAACAATTTTTTATTTGATTTGATTTGATTTATGTTTATCACAGCTTTTTTGAACATTTGATTAGTTTTTATAATCATTTTTTTATTTGATATATAAAACAAAATATTTATATGATATCAATCTGTAAATATTTAATATTTGTAAAAAATAGATAAAGAAAAAAAAAAAAAAAAAATATATATATATATATATATATATATATTCTGATGTTTTGAAGTATAGATAGATTTACATTTTATAAATATATGTGTGTGTATGTATATATATATATATATATATAGATAGATAGATAGATTCAAATGTTTTGAAGTATATATATATATAATATAAAATATATTTGTAATATATAACAATGAGAATGATATATATATATCAAATTATATCAATCTGTAAATATTTAATATTTGTAAAAAATATATAAACTTTTAAGCTGTTAACAAAATTTGTGTGTATATATAATTTGTTAAATATTATATTGTATAGAAAAATGTTAAATATATATATATATATTCAAATGTTTTGGAGTATTTCTATATTTACATTTTAGATATATATGTACGTAAAAAAAAAAAAAAAAAAAAATATATATATATATATATATATATATATATATATTTAGATTTGTGTGATTATTTATCATTTTATGTTCAATTATATAGAAAAATCTAAAATATATATTTGTAATATATAACAATAAGGAAAAGTTGGACCGCACATTTATTTAGATATTTTTATATGAAATATAATTTATATATATATATATGCATTTTTTTTTCATTGTTTACATTTTACATATTAAATCAAACAATCTACATCAAAATATATAGCTGAAAAGTAAGTCTCAAGAAAGGGATTTTACACATTTTAACATGCATGTATATATAATTTGTTTATATTGTATGTAAATATGTATAATATTTAATTTTTTATGTGTATTTGTATATTTACTTTCAATTTTATATATATATACATATAGATGTTTTAAAATGTATTAATACAATTACATTAAATTATATATATATATATATATATAGAATTTGTAAATATATTTCGATTTTTTTTAATTACGTTAATATTTTTAATGCCTTTTTACATTTTATAATTTAAATCAAACAAGCAAACTTTACATCAAAATATGCATGTGAAATGTAAGTCTCAAGAAAGGGGTTTTTCACATTTTAGAATCCTATTCTCAAAAGCACATGAGCTTTTTTCTTGCCGTGATTTATTTTCCTCGTACGTCTTGCTTTCCTCAGCAGTTTGTGTCTGACTAGTTTCTTTTGGCTTTTTGGTTCCTCTAGGGCACCATTTTCCTACCTGGCAACAGAGTCACCGAACATCCCAGCAATGGGGAGGAAGGCGGAAAGTTCCTATTTGAAGTCATCCCAGGTAAGGAGAAAGCTTTTTTTTTTTTTTTTTTTTTGTACCATGTCTGTTTTTGCAATACAGAGTTCCTTTAGCTTTCATGATGGGACCGCAATGACCTCACTTGCTGTGCAGGTCTTCAAAGACATTCATCAGAGCTAATGAGAACAGATCGATGCTGGGCACCTCGCTGACAAACACAGCTGAATCCTGACACTCCAGACACAACATATCACAGAAAATCTGTGTCATTTTAGTGGAATGGGCTCTTGAATTTGTAAACAATGCTCATTTATAAATCTTTCGGGCATCTTGTCATGTAAACCAACCCGTGTGTTTTCAAATGGATCTTTCTTTATCCAAGTTTGTGGGTAATTTGTTTTCTCCCAAATGGAGTTCAGTGATGAATGACGCTGGAGCTGCCACCTGCTGTAATTAGTTTACAGATCACACTCTTCTCTCTGTCTCTCTTCGGGCTCTGGTTGTGTTTGGAGAGGGTTCAGATAAAACACAGATGTCCCTCTCGTGCAGTGGGTGATGAATCACTGAGGACAGATGAGTGCTTGAGGAGCAACAGAACTGCAGCGCTACTTCCTGCTCAGTTCTGGGGAACACTCTGATAACGTACACACCTGAGCTTCAAACTAAATAAATGAGTGAAACAGAAATAACACAGATACCTGCTTTCCAACAGTGGGAGCTGTAGTATCACACACTCTTACCACACTAAATCAATACATTATATAGGACCTACAAGATTTGAGCACCTAAAAGTATTGCGATTGTGAAAGTCACTTTTGACTTTTAAACCAGTTAACCAGTTTTTACACTATAATTTCACACTACTATACAGAAATATATATATATATATATATATATATATATATATATATATATATATACGATTTGGCAAACCAACAACTTCCCAGGTTTGTGAGTATATAATTTAAAATAATTCTATACATAAAATTAAATATACTTATGGAACCTTGTTTCTGCAACTGAAGAAAAAAAAATTCAATTTTAATTGCGACTTTTTATCTCACAATTCTTTTTTTTCCTCACTATTTTAAGTTTACATTCAGCAATTCTGACAATTCAGAATTGTGTGATACTTACAATTAAAAATTTGCTCTCATAATTGTGTGATATAAACTCGCAATTGCAAGTTATATAGTCAGAACTGTGAGACAAACTCGGAGTTCTGAAATATACTATAAAACTTGCAATTATTAGAAAAAAGTTAGAATCACAAGATAACTCACAATTCTGACTTTTCTCTTGCAAATGCGAGTTTGTATCTCGCAATTCTCACTTTTTCTTGCAAATGCGAGTTTATATCATGCAAAAAAATCTGAATTGTGAGTTTATAACTTACAGTTGCGAGTTTCTCACAAGTCTAAGAAAAAAGTCTTTATTTCTCACAGTTGTGTTTGTATCAATTGCGAGTTTATATCTCACAATTGTCTTTTTTCTCGTGAATGTGAGTTTTTATCTCGCAATTCTCTTTCTCGCAAATGTTTATATCATGCATTTCTGAGAAAAAAATTCTGAATTGTGACTATAACTCACAATTGAGAGATTACATTTTACAATTCTGAGAAAAAAAGTCAGAATTGTATGTTTTTATCTCATATATTGCATCTTATAACTCACAATTGCAAGTTTATATCTTAATTCTGAGTTTTGGTATCTTAAAATTATGTCTTTATTTCTCACAGTTTTAAGTTTGTATGAATTGCGAGTCACAATCCTGACTTTTTCTTTCAAATGCGAGTTTATATCTGGCAATTCTGTCTTCATCGCTCACAATTCTGACTTTTTTCTCTCAAATGCGAGTTTTTATCTGCCAATTCTGCCTTTATTTCTCGCAATTGTAAGTTTATATCATGCATTTCTTAGAAAAAAAAAATCTGAAATTTGAGTTTATAACTTGCAATTGCAAGTTTATATCTTAATTCTGAGTTTTATCTCAAAATTCTGTCTATCTATATCTTTTTTTTTGCAAATGCAACTTTATATCTTGGAGATTCTGTCTTTATTTCTTGCAATTGCGAGTTTATCTCACAATTTTGACTTTTTACTTGCAAATGCGAGTTTATATCTTACAATTCTGTCTTTATTTCTTGCAATTGTACGTTTATATCATGCACTTTTGAGAAAAAAATCTGAAATTTGAGTTTATAACTCGCAGTTGCAAGTTTATATCTCACAATTCTAAGAAAAAATCAGAACTGCGAAATACAAACTCACAATTGCAAGAAAAGTCACAATTGTGAGTTTTTATCTCACAATTTTGTCTTAGAAATTTAGAATTGTAAAAAGTCGCAATAACCTTTTTTTTTTTAGTTCAGTGGCGTAAACGGGCTTCCATAATATACAGTATACTGCCAGTGAAAAATCTGAAAACCCTTAACTGTTGATTTCCTGTTTTGTCTTGCTCTGTGCTTGAATTGCACAGGAGCATCAGAGTAGGTGTATTTTGGAAACTTGACGAATCATATTTTTCCCAGCAATCAAAGTGTTTCTGAGAGGAGTGACAGCAGATGTTATCAGAAGCAGACAGTGATAGATCTGCTCTCAGGTGGGTCTGCGAGATCACATGACTATATGCTCTAATCTACCTGTTGTAGGTGGAGAGCAGACGGAGCGATAACAATTATCTTGACAGCACGCAATACCAATACCAGTTTGTTTCTCTATTTACATCATATATCTGTCTCTTGGGTGTGTGACCCTGGACTACAAAACTAGTCATAAGTAGCATGGATATATTTGTAGCAAATACATTGTATGGGTCAAAATGATTGATTTTACTTTTAAAAATCACTAGAATATTAAGCAAAAATCAATTTCCTACCAAAAAATATTTCAAAACTTATTTTTTGTTTAGTAATATGCATTCCTAAGAACTTCATTTGGACAACTTTAAAGGCGATTTCCTCAATATTTAGATTTTTTTGCACCCTCAGATTTCAGATTTTCAAATTGTTGCCCTATCCTAACAAACCATACATCAACTGAAAGCTTTTTATTTTTTCAGCTTTCAGAAGTAGTATACATCTCACTTTCAAAAAATTGACCCTTATGACTGGTTTTGTGGTCCAGAGTCACATATTTTAGGAAATATACATAAGAAATATATAACGTCTCCTTAGCTATGAAAGAGCACCCTGAATGATGGAGGAAATGAATTCATCTTGATTTTTACTGCGACATTCACATTACCTTGTTTGCTGGAGTGAGCCGTGTCTGTTGTCATCTGTGTTCGGTGACGCACGTGAGCACACTGTGTCTTTGTTTCCAGCCTTGTGACCTTGTAAAAAGGCAAAAAGTTAGTTTTAGGTCTTTGTAATATTACTTTTAGAATCACTGCAGAGCCTTGGACTTTTATCTGCAGTGACACTGTGGCATTTGCATCAATAGGGCCTTTTTGCGGACTGGATTAATATGACACAGCTCACTGCCTACTGACCCTGTCATCACGATCTTTTTATTAGTCATGCCGGTAAATGCCACATTGTATCTGTCACCAAAATCATCACAAATGAGTTACATGCTAGTCGAGCTGCAGTTGAGATAAATGGGAATGCTAACGGATAGCTCAAGGTATTACGCTTCTTCGGCCTACGTGTAAAAATCCATCCTGTCCTGTGTTTCCCCAGCAGACAGCCGTGAGAGTGTGCGCACCATGCCAGAAAACAGCAGAAACAGAGATTTATAGCACGTTTTTAGCTCTGTGGAAACGCAGCACGGCTCCAACTGTCCTGCCAGCTGACTGTGAATAACCAGAGCCATTGTTCAGCGTGTCAGTCTTAGATGAAGGCGTTTAGGAGTGATTCCATGCTTACGTGCACTTTTCCATACATTAGCTTTTTATCATCTTTATTCCATTTATTTCGTCGTTCGTCTCAGCAGTATTCTGGAATATTTTAAGCATTAGTTTTTTTGCTGCATAGGCTATGAAATCACTTGTCCCTGAAAAGGGCTTTTTGGAGGTAATGTTGTACAGCTCAGTTCATAAAAGAGGGTTGTTAAAAGTGCATTTAATTTCCTCTCGTCTTTCATAAATACAGATGGGAGTGTTTTGTGCAGGGATAACATGGGCTGAATTTCAATTCCGTTCTCGTCATCTGTTAATTTGTTTGTGTGTATGTACTGTTGATTCAGAGCTGAAGAAGATACTTTTTTTTTGCAATGATATAAAAATTATGGGCAATAGCAAGAATCCATACTATTTATTCTATTCTGTTATAGGATAGCTTTCTTATGAGTTAAATATTTGTTGTAATATATCACTATCCCTTTAAGCAATAGATGACAGAAACAGTCATCTAAAATCTAAAAACAACCATCTGTTAATAAATATCTGTCCATAAATGTTTATCACACAAGCAAGAACGCTGTTTTGAATATCTTAATAGGCGGGAAACCATCTCTTTTGCACAGTAGGTCAACAAATAAGAAGTTATTATCGAGAAACGTAAATTTCACACACAAAATTGCAGTACTTACAGAAATAGTTCTAAACGAAGCCAACAGCAGGATGAACCAAGCAATGGCGTTTCAGAATGAATCAGTGTCTTTGAATGAATCATTTGAGCAAACGATTCAATGATTCACATAGGGTCACTCATTTCGTTTTGAATGAATCTGTGGTTTAAACGCATTGGTTAAATGATTTATTGACTCATTCATGAAAATACTCGCTTGTTTTGTTCCTAGTGTTTCTGAACAATCGTTTGAGAGAATGATTCAGTGACTCGCTCATAAATTTGCATGTTTGAATGATCGGTGGAATGAACAGTTTATTGTCTTGCATAAACACAGACATTTTATCGCCACCTGCTGGTGAAAAGATGTAGTTGGAAGAAATAGTGTCATTTGTACCATTGTAGTACCGTGGCTTTCAGGATATACAGAGCACGAATTTGAAATTTACCGAATCACTACACATGCTTTCAGCTCACAGTTGTTGGATTAATTTTTGACTGATACAGTACAAAAAGTCAATAAACAAGAAATTAGTATTGAGAAACTTGTATTTTAAACACAAAATGACGATACTTACAGAAATATTTCCAATGCGGCAGGATTAACAGTCACGTGTTTCCAAGCAATATGAAGTATCAGAATGAATCTTAATGAATCATTTAAGCAAATTGAGCAAATAATTCAGTGATTCAAATGTGGTCACTTGTTTCGTTTTTGAATGAATCAGTGGTTTAAAGGAATTGGCTAAATGATCTATTGACACACTGATGAAAATAGGTTATTCCCTTGTTTTGTTTCTAGTATATCTGAACGAATCGATTAACAGAATGATTCAGTGACTCGCTCGCTCACTCTTTTTTTAACGGTTAAATTAACAGTTCACTGAGTCACTCATAAAGACAGTCATTTATTGCTGTAAATGGATGAAAAAAATTATTTTGTGTCATTGCAGTTACCATGGCTTTTTACAGAATAATCGAGTATGAACTTGAGGTTCACTGAATCACATACACATTCAGCTCACATTCTTGGTTTCATTTTTGACTGATACAGCAGTGCTTATCAATATAAATGACGTTATCTTTCTGTCAGGTCGAAATGTTCATTTCGAAGTTTCCGTAGTCTAGTATTTGGATTACTATCCAATTTCACAGGTCTGTTGCTCTGGATTTCAGACCACTGAGAGAAAATAGAGTACCTCATGAAGGCAAAATTGGATTTTAATTAAACCTTTTTTCTTGGAAGTTTTAATATATGGGTTCAAATTTGCTCCATCTGTTGCTGCAGTCCAACAGCTCGCAATATGTTTCTCTATCACGCAGACAAATCTACTGTCATAATAATGTGAATAATTACTTTGCTGGCCCAGCGAACACCAGAATGAAATATCAGACCTGGTTTCTCAGTACCACAGCACAAACAATTTTAAGCAGATTTTTCTGGAAAAGCAAATTAAAACAAACTCTAAACTGACAGTGTTGTTTCATAACTCTAAACCGCACAAAAAAATGGCTCCTGCTTCATAATCTTTAATCAACTCTGCATCTGGACCACTGTTTACTCACTGATCCTTTATTTATCAACTTCTAATTTATTTATAACTCACTGACGTCCAATGAATTGGGATAATAATGGGGAACTGAGAACAGTCAAGCAAAAAGTTTGTGCAACCAGGAGAACTTGCAAGTTGAAGTGGGTTGAAGAGCATTTCTTCTCTTTCTGCAGGAATAGCTGTGGAATAGTTGGAGCTGAAATGCAAATAATCCCTCTGAGTTTGTATCTAGTGGTTTGTGTGTTTATCATGAGAGTCGTAAAAGATAGAGGTTTTGTTTCACAGACTTGAGTGGGAGTTGGTGAGAGTTCAAGAGGGGAGAAACCTGCAGATGGGGAAGTGAATCTGTGTGGTTTCAGAGAACACCTGCAGAATCATCAACTGAGACTGAGAAAAATCTCACGTGTTGATCGCTTTTTTTTCTTTTAGTTGTTCTCTTGTTGTGGTTTTCTCTTTTGTTTGTTTTCCTTTTTCGTTTGTTTATTTCTTTCACTTGTTCATTAATTGGCTCTTTTGTTTGTCTGCTTGTTCATTCAATCCTCCATTGACTCATTTGATTGTCCTCTGTTCTTTCAATAGTTCCTTCAGTCTTTCCTTTAGCTGTTCTTTCTTTCTTTGCTCACATTTGTTTGTTCAGTGTTCAGTTGACTCATTTGATTAGTAGTTCTTTCTTTTTGTTCTTTCTTTTTTCTTTCTTGCTTTTGTTCATTCAATTGTTCGTTTGTTTGTTCATATGGAAGTACACTTGTTTGTTCAATGTTCAGTTGACTCGTTTGATTATTCCATTGTTTGTTCAGTAGTTACTTTATATTTCTTTCTTTTGTTCAATCAATTATTTGTTCGCTTGTTCATTTGTTTCTTCATATCTTTGTTTGTTCAATGTTCAGTTGACTTATTTATTTCATTGTTTGTTCAGTAGTTACTTCATTTTTCTTTCTTTCTTTCTTTCTTTCTTTCTTTCTTTTGTTAATTCAATTGTTCGCTTGTTAATGTTTGGATTCTTGTTTGTTTGGTGTCAAATTGAGTCAATTGATTTTTCCATTCTTCATTCAGTAGTTTTTCTTTTTTCTTTCTTGTGCTCATGTTTGTTTGCTTGTTTGTTGGGTGTTCAATTGACTCATTTAAATATTCCATTGTTCGTTTAGTAGTTATTTCATTTTTTTCTTTCTTTCTTTTTTCTTCTGTTCAGTCAGTTGTTTGTTCGCTTGTTCATTTGTTTGTTTGTACACCTGTTTGTTCAGTGTTCAAAGGATTTGATATTCCTCTGTTCATTCTGTTGTTACTTTATTTTCTTTCTTTCTTTCTTTCTTTCTTTCTTTCTTTCTGTCTTTCACTTGTTTGTTTGCTTGTTCATTTGTTTGTCCGTTAGCCTGTTTTATGTTTGTATGCTTGTTCAGTGTTCAGTTGACTCATTTGATTATTTCATTGTTTGTAGTTAGGCTACTTAATTTTTCTTTCTTTTGTTCATTCAGTTGTTTGTTCACTTGTTCATTTGTTTGTTTGTTCGTTCAGTTGACTCATTTGATTATTTACATTGTTCGTTCTGTAGTTACTTAATTTTTCTTTCTTTTGTTCATTCAAATTGTTTGTTCACTTGTTCAATTGTTCGCTAGCTTGTTCATGTTTGTAAGCTTGTTTGTTCAGTCATCGATTTTTTCTTTCTTTCCTTTGTCTCTTTTTCCTGTCTTTCTCTCACTTTTCTCTTTTTCCTTTCTGTCCATTTTTATTTCTTGTTCACTTGTTTATTTGTTTGTTTGTTGTTTGAGTGCTCAGTTGACTCAATTGATTGTTCAGTATTTATTTTATTCTTTCATTCACTCTTTTCATTCTTTGCTTGTCTATTTTATCTTTTATCGGTTGTTACTTTTTTAAATCATTCCTCTTCTTTTTGTCTTTCTTTCTGCCTGACCTACTTAAATGAGAGCGTAATGAAGTGATTGTTGAATCTCCTGCGGCAAACAGTTTTTTCTCACCTTGAGACTGACTTAATTACAGCACAACACAGCTCCCTCACATGCACTGGTGTCCAGGAAGCAGTGTGCAGTTTAAAACACGGAGGATGTGGGATTTACGAGAGCTGTAATCTCATTCTGAAGATGAATGTCAAAGTCAGGGTCAAAAAGCTACAGCAACCGCAGGACTCTGGGTCAGTGCTGTACAGCCATAGTGGCTCTGAAGGAAACAAAGAGAAAGTTAATACAGTTGTGGATTTATTTAATTATTTACCTCTCCCAACAACAGTTCAACTAATTCAGGATGATTTATTGAGATAATATTTGTTATTAGTATGATTAATGAATGTTATTTCCAAAACATTAGTGTTTGACATTCCTGTTTTTCCACAAGTGGTCTGACTCTCTTCAGGTCTCCGCTGACATGAACCCGTGTAGAATTACAGCAGCAGTTAATCAGGGTTTTAATTGGACGGCTCTCATCAGGAGGTCCGAGGGTGACTGAGAGGAATCCGGGGGCTTTTGTCTGAAGGTCGTGGCTGCTCTGCTATGCTGTTTATTTACACTCTCTCTGTCTGTATGTCTTCGCAATGGAGAACGAGTCGTGTCCTCTCGTTTACCGCCGACTGTTCAGACGTTATTCTTTGACTTGATCGCTGGTAATTTGCATGCCAATTTATTTTACATTTAGCTTCGACTCCCTGCCAGGATGGTCCTAATGTAGCGAGAATCACAAACAAACCCAGTTAGACTAATGTATGCTGCGTCAGATGCAGATTTCTTTAGCCAACATTGGTTCAAATCAAGGTACAACATTTTACTAGCTATTTAACTACAAGTTAAATACTATAACGTTTACTGGTTAATAGGTAAAAACAACAGTGCATAAATCAGAATAAGCTGGTTTGCTGGTCTGGTTTAAAAAAAAAACTGTGAAATATGTTCAGACTGCAGTCATAATCCATTACAATCAGCTTATCAGAATTCGATCAGTAGTGACAGCAATGGAACTCTAATTCTGCCAGTGATGATGTCATATGCTTACATGCTGCATTGTGATTGGTTTTCAAAGTTCTCTATATTACATCGTATAATAACCTTTAAGATAAAAATCCATAGAAAAAAGTTTTCAACTTCAGACCTACATATATGTAGACAAAAAACATGAATACTGTTCTTTTGTATTTTCTTTTGAAAAAATGCAAAATATTTATTTGATCTGTAGTTTTAGTTTTACATTTTCATTTTGGTAATAGAATTATATTTTGACACATTAACATCCAATATATGTTAATAAAATGTACTATCCAGATAAATGTTGCCTCACGGCGTATTATATGGTGTTTTTTCCAACTCACAATGAACTGATTTTAGCTGGTTTTTGCTAAATGAACTTGTTTTAACTGTTTTTTAGCTGTTTTTTCTCAGTTAACTGGTTTTAGCTAGTCTTCGCTAAATGAACTGGGTTTAGCTGGTTTTTAGCCTTTGTTATGTTAAATCAAGCTGTTTGGAGGTGTTTTTTTGTTAAATCAACTAGTTGTGCTGTTGGTTAAATTAGCTGATTTTTGGTGTTTCTTTTAAATCAGCTGATTTTAGATGGTTTTAACTTTTTTTGTTTTGTTTTTTAGTTTATTTTTCCATAAATGTGCTGCTTTTTTTTTTTTTTCTAAATTAACTGGTTTGAGCTAATCTTCGCTAAATTAGCTTGCTTTAGCTGGTTTTAGTTTTTTTTTTTTTTTGCTAAATTGCTAGATTTTTGGCATTTCTTTATAAATCAAGTGGTTTGATTTATAGCTGTTATAATCAAGTGTTTTTTTTATGTTAAATCAGCTGATTTTAGCTTATTTTTAGCCTTTTTTTCCATAAATTAACTGGTTTTATCTGGTCTTTGCTCTATTAACTTTATTTAGCTAGTTTTAGCTGTTTTTGTTAGATCAACTGGCTTATAGTTTTTTTTTTTTTGTTTTTTTTTTTGCTAAATGAACTGGCTTAACCCTTTAACTGCCATTAGCTATTCAAGTTAAAGGGTTAAGCTGCTTTTTTTAATCTACTGGTGTTACCTGCTTTTTTTTTTTCTTTTTAGCTTTTTTTTGCTAAAATAGCTGATTTTTGGCATTTCTTTATAAATCAGCTGATTTTAGCTGGTTTTAGCCTATTTTCTCCATAAATGTGCTGGTTTTAAGCAGATTTTTCTAAATGAAATGGTTTTAGCTGGTCTTCGCTAAAGCTGGTTTTAGTGGGGTTTTTTGCTAAATTATTTCATTTTTGGCATTTCTATATAAATCAAGTGGTTTGATTTATAATTTTTTTTTCCTGTTAAATCAGCTGATTTTTAGCTGGTTTTAGCTTATTTTTAGCAGTTTTTTTCATAAATGAACTGGTTTTAGTTGGTCTTTGCTCAGTTAACTTGATTTAGCTAGTTTTAGCTGTTTTTGTTAAATCAACTGGTTTTACCTGATTTATAAGGTTTTTTTTTGCTAAAAGAAGATTGCAGAAGATTTGGCACACAGTCCTGCAGTGTGACTTCTTCTACAACGAACATCAAACTGTCTCCGTTTTTCAAGACAAGCCATGATCAGAATTAATGCTAGAAATTTAACTATTTCTAACTGAAAACCTTCACACTTCAAGCTTTTAAAACTACTTCAAACTTTCTGCTAGGCTTTTTCAAGCTAACTGAAAGTTTGCCTATATACAAACTTTTGTTTGGATTTGGAAAAATAAATATAAGTTACTAAAATGTACTATCCAGATAAATGTTGACTCAGCGCATATGATATGGTGTTTTTCTCACCTCACAACGTGTTCATTCTTAACCTGTCATGCCTCTTAGGTGTAACTTAAGTCTTTGGCGTGGGCAGGTGAGAGAAAAAGAGGGTGTTATAGATGTACTTCAGCTGTATTATCATCATCTAATGTCACTCAATGGACCCCTCTTTGCGTATCTTGCATGCTTTAAGAAATGTGATACTCATAGGCATGTTGCCACAGGCTGCACATATATAATCAGAGACAAGGTGAAAGGTCATTCAGCATACCTAGGAAGCGGGACATAGCTGACATTTCTGTGGTTTTGTGATATTGGTGAATGTTTAGGTAGAGATACAGAAAATAGGAAGTATGTAATTAATTTATAGATTTTTTTAAAGCAATTAAAATAAATATTTTCATTGGATACAGTATGAAAATTATTTTAAATATTTACCAACATAATATATACACTGCTTACATTTGTATGTGTCATATGTGACCCTGAAACACAAAAATACATTGTATGGGTCAAAATTATAGATTTTTCTTTTATGCCAAAAATCATTAGGATATTAAGTAAAGATCATGTTCCATGAAGACGTTTTGTAAATTTCCTGCCGTAAATATCATTCTCTCTAGCATATAAAAAATGTGTAAAAATATGCTGGGAGTGCAGTCATAATCCATTATAATCAGCTCTAAAAAGTATACTTTTTTATTCAAAATCTGTTTAATCAGAGACTTTTTAATAATGCAAGGCTTTTGATACATATTTAACATTCAGTTTGAAACATCCTTGAACCTTTGCATTGGACCATTTCTAAAAAATATAATTAAAGAAAAGAGAAAGTAATATTTTTATGGCTAAAAACATACCTGTAAAATATTTTCATTATGTTTCTCTGGATGTGTGCCTTATTTTCTGTGCATCTCTCACACTATGCACAGGACTCACTGGAGAGGTTTTCACTTTTCTTTTATGGGCAGAAAGAGCATGTAGTGACTGCTCAGGGTCACTGCCTTTGACCTCCATTTGTAACATCCATGGCAACAGCGGATGACATGCAGCTCAATTAACCTTCAGTGGTTGCTGTTTACACAGTGTAGGACTTGGTTTTGAGTTTAAGTCTGCCTGAGTGTTTTTTATATGTTATTTATTAATTTTTATTTATTTTAACTTTTTTTTTTTAACTTTTTTTTTTTTAATTTTTATTATTTTGTTTGGTTTTATATTTGTTGTGTAAATGTAATTATTTTTTTTTGTTTTGTGTTAATTTTTGTTGTATTTTATTTTTAAATTTAATTAGAAATTTTTTTATTTATTTTATTTTATTTAAAAAATTAATTTAATTATATTTAATTATATTTTATATTTAATTTATTTTTAAATGTAATTTGTTTTCATTTAAAATTTAATTTCATTTTTAATTTAATTTTATATTTAATTTAATTTACTTTTAAATTTACTTCAGTTTTTAATTTTGTTTAGTATTAATTTTTATTTTGTTATTTTATTTGTAAGTTAAATGCAATTTAATTGTGCTTTTATTTTAGTTTTCATATTTATTTTACTTAATTTATTTTTAAATGGAATTTAATGTTTAATTGTGTTTTTATTTTATTTATATTCTGTTTTATTTTATTTATTTATTTTTTAATTAAATTAAATATGGTTTTGTTATTAATTTATGTCATTTAATTTATTAGCTATCATATAATATACATCATTCCAGGTGTGCTTTGTATTTTATTTGTTTTTTATTGTATTTATTTATTTTAATTTTTTATTGAAAATGTTTTTCTTTTTTATATATGTTTTTTATTTTATTTATTTTTAACATTTAATTTAGTTTTTTTTTGTTTTTTTTGTTTTTTTACTTTTTTTTTTTATCTTGTTTTATTTATTTTTAAATGTTATTTAATATTTTATTTTAGCTATCATATAATATTGACATCATTCCCGGTGTTTTTCTTTTTTATTTTGATGAAAAAAAAACTTCAGTTGCAACCATAATGATTCGTGACAGATGTCTTGACTATAAAATCTTCAGACACCCTTTAAATGCCCTCTGATCTGGCACAGCCCAGACTGTGGGTTAATTTTCCATCTGTTCTGCCACTGTAAAACTGTAAAAACCAAGTGTGAAATTCATATTTCACAGATGGAATCAGGAAAAACAATCAGAGCCACATCTAGTGTATTGTATAGCCAAGCATCTCTCTTTGCTGTCACATATTTCAGCAGTGGGCTTGTAATATACACACTGGATCCAAAAATGAACATTTGCCACCACTTTATGTCAATTTTTACTGTCACAAACCTTATTTAAGGGCTAAAAACTCCACACATTTTACCTTTTGGAATTTTTTTCTCACACAAAGCTGTATGGCTTCCAATTCTCAAAATTTTCAAAAACAAATCATTCAGGTTTGGAATGAGATGAAAGTGGCAAAATGTTTGTGAATTGCTAGACATGGAAACTTCAAATGGCGCAGATCCTATTTTGCTTTTCAGTATGCAAGGCAGTTACATCCTGCATGACACATTTTGCATGGAAAAATGGTTTCAAGATTAGACAGGCGAATGAAAGGATGTTCCTCAAATGTTTTTATGTAACTTGTGTCTTGATAGGAAATAAAACGGTGGAACTATTTCCATGTGCAGGCGACAGACGGCTTTGCATGTGTGCATTAAACACACACATGCAAATGTACCTTCATGCTACACAGCAATCGAACAAAGCATCTGATTTCCATAAAGAAATGTTATTAGCAATATATATTCAAAGCTAAGTTTATTCAGGAACTTTCGATGAGAGTCTTTTCACATGTTCAAAACACCACTACAGTCTTGGAAACAACTGAACAATCCATCTAAATGATTCAACTGAGTACTGTGCAGAAACGACAAAGATATTTAATTCCTGATATTTCCAAAAGCTTTGTTTGATGAGAAAAAGATGACCTTCTGGATATTTCACAGCTGTCCCAGAGAATGTTTCTGAATTGCGGGATGGTCTTTTGTGGCATTATTGTCCGTTCCAAACAGATGGAAAGTAGAAGAACTGTAATAGCCAAAGCCATGAAGGACCCCAAAGAGAATCGGAATGAACATCGGACAAACAAATTCCAGAAAGCTAAATCTGTCTTGCAAGAAGAGAAAGAGCGAGAGAGCTGTGATATGGAAGAAGACGAAACAAAGATGTCTATTGTCCTGACTGTGCAGACTGGCCCACATCCAGGTGTGTGCGTCCCGCTAAAGATGGCGTGAAGGAGCTCATTCGGGGCGTGAAACAAGCTGACCTTTACTCCTGTCTCCTCTGAATAGAGATACATGCTGCTGAGCTCCAGAATTAAAATGACTTAGAAACCATTGGTTCCTAAAATTAAACATGCAATAGCCAAATGACTTTAAATGACAATTCATTGAATTGTCCAAAGCATTTTACTTCCCATTTGATGCTGTCATTGTAGTGTTCCTGGTTGCATTTATGGCATATAAATGTAAGAATATGAATTTGTAGGATTATTTGAATTTTAATATATAATTGATTATGGTTCCAACATCCTTTCCAAATGATGTTTCCCTTAAAAATTGATTCAGCATTAGCTACAACTGATCCTCATTACTACCATTTTTTTTTCGTTTGTTAAATATTTGATTTTTATTACTTATCGTATTTATTTATTTATTTATTAATACATCTACATTTTTATTTTGTAATATTTGAAATATTTCGTAATATATGCATTTTTATTTCATTAATATTTATTTATATTTGCATATTTATTTATTTATTTATTGTGGATACAGTATGAAATTGCGAGTTACAAAGTCAGGATTGTCAGATTTAAACTCGCAATTTTAAGAAAAAGATATAAACTTACAATTCTGACTTTACAACTTGGAATTGCAGTTTATATTTTGCAACTCTGACCTTTTTGCACAGAATTGTGTGATATAAACTTAAAACTGCCAGTTATAAAGTCAGGATTGCAAGATTTAAACATGCAATTGTGAGAAAAAACTCAGAATTGTGTTAAATAAACTCAAAATTGCGAGTTATAATGTCAGAATTGTGAGATAAAAAGTCAGGATTGCAAGATTTAAACATGCAAAGTCAGGATTGAGAGATTTAAACTTGCAGTTTTGAGAAAAAAGTCAGAAATGCAAGATATAAACTTGGAATTTTGAGAGCAAAAAGTCAGAATTGTGTAATGTAAATGCTCAATTTTTTCTCAGAATTGCAATATAAACTCAAAATTGTAAGTTATAAAGTCAGAATTGTGAGATAAAAAGTCAGGATTGCAAGATTTAAACATGCAAAAGTCAGGATTGAGAGATTTAAACTTGCAGTTTTGAGAAAAAAGTCAGAAATGCAAGATATAAACTTGGAATTTTGAGAGCAAAAAGTCAGAATTGTGTGATATAAACGCTCAATTCTGAATTTTTTCTCAGAATTGCAATATAAACTCAAAATTGTAAGTTATAAAGTCAAACATGCAATTTTGAGGAAGAAGTCAGAATTGCAAGATAAAAATTCAAAATGGCAAGTTATATAGTTAGAATTGCAAGATATAAACTCTCAGTTCTGACTTTTTTTCTCAGAATTGCAGGATATAAATTCAAAATGGCAAGTTATAAAGTCAGGATTGCAAGATTTAAACATGCAATTTTGAGAAAAATGTCAGAATTACAAGATTTAAATTCAAAATTGCAAGTTATAAAGCCAATATTGAGAAATTTAAACTTGCAATTTTGAGAAAAAAAAGTCAGAATTGCGTGATATAAACTCAAAATTGTGAATTATAAAGTCAGAATTGCAAGATATAAAGTCAGGATTGCAAGATTTAAACATGCAAAGTCAGGATTGAGAGATTTTAAACTTGCAGTTTTGAGAAAAAAGTCAGAAATGCAAGATATAAATTCAAAATTGTAAGTTATAAAGTCAGGATTGCAAGATTTAAATATGCAATTTTGAGGAAGAAGTCAGAATTGCAAGATATAAATTCAAAATTGCAAGTTATATAGTCAGAATTGCAAGATATAAACTCTCAGTTCTGACTTTTTTTCTCAGAATTGCAGGATATAAATTCAAAATGGCAAGTTATAAAGTCAGGATTGCAAGATTTAAACATGCAATTTTGAGAAAAATGTCAGAATTACAAGATATAAACTCAAAATTTCAAGTTATAAAGTCAAGATTGAGAAATTTAAATTTGCAATTTTGAGGAAAAAAAAGTCAGAATTGCGTGATATAAACTCAAAATTGTGAGTTATAAAGTCAGAATTGCAAGATATAAAGTCAGGATTACGAGATTTAACCTCACAGTTTTGAGAAAAATGTCAGAATTGTGGGATATAAATTAAAAATGGCAAGTTATGAAGTCAGGATTGCAAGATTTAAACATGCAATTTTGAGACAATAAACTCCTAATATAACTCCTGTTACAACTTTTTTTCTCAGAATTGTGATATAAACTCAAAATAGCAAGTTATAAAGTTAGGATTACAAGATTTAAACATGCAGTTTTAAGAAAAAAGACAGAATTGCAAGATATAAACTCAAAATTACGAGCTATAAAGTCAGGATTGTGAGATTTCGACTCGCAATTCTGACTTTTTTCCCAAAATTGCATGATATGAACTCAGAATTGACTTGTGAAGTCAGAATTATGAGATGTAAACTCAAAATTCTGAGAAATAAAGAATTAGAAGTTAGAAAATTACCTATTTTTTGTTTGTTTGTTTTTTATTTAATGGGGGAAACAGGCTTCTATAGTGGAGTAATCTGTGTACCATCTTGGTAACTTCCTGTTACTTGTTATGTTACTTTTATCGATGCAAATGAAGCTTCTATTTACTTGTTTGCCAAACTTACATTTCAATAATAGATCAAATATGTCTGAAAACATAAATATTTTATTTTCCTCTTCTTGAGCTTGAATTCCTTCCATACATTTTTTTTTTTTCAGCAAATGATACTATATTCTGTTTCAGGTTCTCAGCAGAGGACACAGGGTCATACAAGTTTTGTAGGACATTTTGTAGGTCAGATTGACTCTGTGTGGGTTGAAGTTTCGAGAGGTTGTGTCGGTTTGACATGTGGCTTGACTGTTTAGCTTTTAGACTTTCACCAGTGAGACATACAGAGGAAGTGTGGATCATATGATATCATGTGATCTCTCTATTTTGTAAATATAGCAGATGGCATGTGGTGGTTAAAGCCTTGTGCTGGTACTAAAAGGTTGCAGATCGAAACCAAACATGATGAAAAGAAAATTCTGTCAATACCTACTTCTCCAAGAACCTGAGAATAATACCACACTTAATGCATAAAATTAAGCTTCTCCATCTAACACAAAAGCCTGCAGTTGTTATTGGAGCCAGCGGAGGAAAGGTATAAATGAGATCCCCTCCAGCGTGTTCTGAAAGGCTTGTTTGTTTGCTGCGAGGCTGTTTGAGTAGTTGTTCTGCCGGAAAGCGTCCTATTCATATGGATGGCATCATTATCTGCCTCTCCAGATGGAGCGAGCGCACCATGACGTAGATGTTTAGTTTGCTGTGATGGTTTTGTATGTGGGCCTCATGCTGAAACATGTGCAGAGGATGTGGAATCAGAGTCGTGCATGTGGTTTCCCCTCTGGGCAAACATTCTTTTTTCTGTGTGGATATTTGGAGGGTGTATGTACACACGCAAAAGGGCGTTAAATCAGTTAGACGCGTTTAACTCAACACTGAAATAGTTTTTAATTATAGGTTGGTTTTAACACTGATTGGGTGGAACGCATTTCATTTTAAAGATAACACATAAGCACAGTTTAATAGCACTTTTACATTTTGGTAAATTAATAGTGATACAATTTTAATACAATGTTTACATTTATGAAAGCAATTTTTGTATTTATAGGGAAGGGAAATTAATTAATTAAATAATATTTAATTAATTAATATTTATATATTAATATGTTGTATTTATGTATTTATTTATTAAGTACATAAATAATCATTCTAATGCATTAGCGAAAGACATATATGGAGAAGGGGAATTTTTTAATTTATTGTCTTTAATGCACTGCCAAAGTACATTTATGGGGAAGGGGAATTCATTTATTCATACATTTATTTTTGTATTAATTAATGTATTTATTAATTGTCTTTTAATGCACTGACAAATTACATGTATGGGGAGGGGGAATGTATTTATTTATTGATTGTCTTTTAATGCACTGACAAAAGACATTCATGAGGAAGGGGAAGTAATTATTTATTTATTTATTGTCTGTTATTGCACTGTCAAAAGACATGTATGGGGAAAGGGAATGTATTTATTAATTTTTATTTTTTGTCTTTTAATGTACTAACAAAAGACAATTATGGGAAATGGAAATATATTTATTTATTTATGTTTATTTATTGTCATTTAATGCACTGACAAAAGACATTTATGAGGAAGGGGAAGTAATTGTTATTTTTGTTATTAATTTATTGTCTTTTAATGCACTAAGAAAAGACATTTGTGGGGAAGGGGAATTTATTTATTTATTTATTTATTTATTTACTTTATTAATTTATTGTCTTTTAATTGCACCAAAACAACATTTATGTGGAAGGGGAATTTATTTATTTATCAATCAATTTATTAATTTATTTATTTATTGTCTTTTTACGCACTAACAAAGGGCATTTATGTGAAAGGGAAATTTATTTGTTTGTTTGCTTGTTTGTTTATTCATGTTTATATTTATTTATTGTTAAAATACATTTATGGGGAAGGGGGATTTATTTATTTATCGTCTTTTTACTTATGTCTTCAGGACATTTTTGGGGATGGGGAATTTGTTTATTTATTTATGTTCTTATTTATTTATTCAGTTATTTATTGTCATGGCATTTATGGGGAAGGGGTATTTATTTATTTATTTATTTATTTATTTATTTTATTCATTTATTGTCTTTTAATTTCACCAAAACAACATTTATGTGGAAGGGGAATTTATTTATTTAGCAATCAATCAATTTATTTATTTATTTATTGTCTTTTTACGGACTAACAAAGGACATTTATGTGAAAGTGAAATTTATTTATTTATTTATAGTTACATTTATTTATTGTTAAAACATTTTCTTTTGTTATTGTCTTTTAATGCACTAGCAAAATACATTTATGAGGAAGGGGAATTATTTATTGCCTTTTTACACATTAACAAAGGACGTTTTTAAGGATGGGGATATTTATTAATTAATTTATTTAAATGATTGCTATTAGCCAGTTCAAAATATTTACAGTATCACTCAATGTTTTTAGCATACTATTTTTAAATAATTATTTCTTTAACTAATTTGTATTTTATGTAGAAGAGTTTTATAAAATTTAAATTGGTGCATCCAATATTAGACAAATTCAACACACTAGTATTACTTTGGTAACATGTAAGTTCAATCTACAATCACTGCTTAAACAAGAAATTAGCTCAAAGTGCTTTAATAAAAATAAAAGCACCACATTTTTACATTAGCATGGTCTGAGGCGCCACTGAAGATTTTGATCTTTTGGAGAGATTAATAAATTGCACATTTTATACTAGAGATTTTTCTATTCAATCTCCCGGTGATTTGTTTATGTACTTTTTTTTATTTATATTATACTGAAATAACTTGATCATTTTCAGCATTTACGTAATAATAAACTGTATAATTGACCATTGCACCGGGCAACTGATTTTCTACAGGGCAAATTTGTGTTTCTCAACTTGTGAAACTATAAGGCACATCAAATGACTAACAAGGTCATGAAAGGTTAATAAGCCAGCGTTGTCGAAAAAAGTTTAGCAATGAAAAGTCCAACTGAGAGCAGAGAGACAGTGTTTTCCATCTCTCATGTCTAATAAGCTCTCACAGATCTTTTGAACAGTGGGAGTCGGTGAATAATGAAGAGTTTTGCAGTTTATTTTAAAACCGGCTGCTGTTTGAAACAATCCAGGGTTTTTCTCTCACAAAACTTCCTGAACTCCCACTTACAGTTTCTCACAACTCTCTGCATGCCATAAAACTACATCTGACAGCTGCATTATCATTTAGACCATCCTAGAATATTTTTAAACCCTTTTATTTTCTAACTTGAGAACTGTTGTCTTCAAAAAGATGGCGCTGATGCCCCCAAGTGGCCGCTCAGCCATATACAGCAATAATGTCACAGATGATATAGCATTGCAGATATTATATTGGCTTTTAAATATTCATTCAAGCCAGTATGGTCCGTGTCATACACTCATTTCTAATTCTAGATCAATAATTATGCATATCCATGATGAGAATAAAACGAACTGTGGGAAAATGAGTTCTAATGGCCTGAAAGAATCAATACGGCTTAGATCTTTATGACCCGCTATACATCAGACTGCAAGATTCTGAATTGTAGTTTTGTTTTGCTCTTTGTCATCCACTGTTATGGCTTTATTTGTCCTAACAGGATGCTTCATGTCATTTGAAAACTACAGCAGGTCTTCTCATGGGTCCCAGGAATGATTACAGTGTAATTGACTGAGACTGTTGTTGGACAGATTTTATAGTTCATTATTTCTCTGAGAGCCAAGGCAATAAAATCTCCAAATATGATTAGATATTTGACAGGATTCCCCGGGTTGCTGTTCGCCTGATAAATGAACAGTAATTTTACAGTACCACAGTGCGGTTATTTTCTTCAGCTGTATTTATGTTCCTTGGCGTAAACCCTGTCGGACAACTCTTGTTAGTGCTTGATTGAAGGATGATCACAAAATGGCCATTTTCTGATAATTAGTTTGGCTGGATTAGATGGTTTATTAAATCCTACACACTTCCACTTCCATTGGAATGAATGTGAATCATATTAGCAGGTATTCGAGATCTCTTATGCTTGCTCTGGAACTGGGAATGTTGCAAAAATGAACAAAGGTCTTACGGGTTTTTAACGACATGAGCGTGAGTAATTAATGACAGAATTTTCATTTTTGGGTGTACTAACCTAAATGATTTGTCAGAATGAATTTCGAGTGTCCAGTGACATGTGTCTGTACATTTTAACACGCATGGTATAGCTCTGTGTGTTAATTAACCAGTCCTAGCAGGACAGGAAACCATAGCAACTGCATAAGTCAGTCCAAAACCCAGTCAGTGGAACGCCGCCGCCTTCATCCTCATTTGCACCTCAGTCGTTTTATGTTAAAAAATAGCTTTACTTCGCAGCCTACAGAATATTGAGTGTTCAATCATTGAGTGAGTCGCACCTCGTTTTTCATTCACCATCGAAAAGGTCAGAAAAAAAAACGACCCGAACTCCAGAAAATGAGAGACATCCATCATTATAATATCTGTGAGTTCTATCAACTTAAAAACTGATGCTGTAAGTTTGGCCTCATACACATTTAAGTTATGAAGTTTTCTTAATTTGATCAGATAGAAGATAAATGAAGTAACAAACCTAATAGTCTGTATAAAATTCAAAATAATCCTGGCTTGGCTAATGGCTTGACTAATGACTATGCAGCAGGAGTAGCAACTGAAAAAGACTATTGTTTTACTATGTTTTTAGTGTGTTATGTTTTTTTTTGCAAGGTTAGTTTAGGTTAGCTTTATTTTGTATTTATTTATTTTTTGGCATGACATCTTTTAATGCTATTCCATCCTTTTCTGTTGCTTTCGCATGTTTTTAATAGGTTTGTTCTATTCTATTCTATTCTATTCTATTCTATCATGTTTTGTGAGGTTTGTTTTGTGCCATTCTATTCTGTTCTTAAACTTGGTTAGGTTTGTTTTGTGCTATTCTATTCTATTCTGGTTGGTTAGGCTTGTTTTGTTTTGTTTTATTCTATTCTATTCTGTTCTTAAGTTTGGTTAGGTTTGTTTTGTGCTATTCTATTCTATTCTGGTTGGTTAGGCTTGTTTTGTTTTATTCTATTATATTCTTAAACTTGGTTAGGTTTGTTTTGTGCTATTCTATTCTATTCTGGTTGGTTAGGCTTGTTTTGTTTTGTTTTATTCTATTCTAATTCTGTTCTTAAGTTTGGTTAGGTTTGTTTTGTGCTATTTTATTCTATTCTATTCTGGTTGGTTAGGCTTGTTTTGTTTTATTCTATTCTATTCTTAAACTTGGTTTGGTTTGTTTTGTTCTATTCTACTCTATTCTATTCTATTATGGTTGGTTAGGCTTGTTTTGTTTTATTCTATTCTATTCTTAAACTTGGTTAGGTTTGTTTTGTGCTGTTCTATTCTATTCTGTTATGGTTGGTTAGGCTTGTTTTGTGCTATTCTATTCTATTCTATTCTAATGTTTGGTTAGGTTTGTTCTGTTCTATTCTGTTCTGTTCTATTCTATTCTATTCTATGTTTAGTGAGGTTTGTGTCTTGCTATTCTATTCTATTCTATTCTATTCTAATGTTTGGTTAGGTTTGTTCTGTTCTATTCTGTTCTATTCTATTCTATTCTATTCTATTCTATTCTATGTTTAGTGAGGTTTGTGTCTTGCTATTCAATTCTATTCTATTCTATTCTGTTGTTATGTTTAGTGAGGTTTGTGTCTTGCTATTCTATTCTATTCTATTCTATTCTAATGTTTGGTTAGGTTTGTTCTGTTCTATTCTGTTCTATTCTATTCTATTCTACGTTTAGTGAGGTTTGTGTCTTGCTATTCAATTCTATTCTATTCTATTCTGTTGTTATGTTTAGTGAGGTTTGTGTCTTGCTATTCTATTCTATTCTATTCTAATGTTTGGTTAGGTTTGTTCTGTTCTATTCTGTTCTGTTCTATTCTATTCTATTCTATTCTATGTTTAGTGAGGTTTGTGTCTTGCTATTCTATTGTATTGTATTCTGTTTTATTCTATTCTATTGTTATGTTTGGTGCGGTTTGTTTTGTATTATTCTATTCTATTGTATTCTATTCTATTCTGTTCCATTGTTATATTTGGTGGAGTTTGTTTCATACTATTCTATGCTATTGTTATGTTTGGTGAGTTTTGTTTCGTGATATTCTATTCCATTCTATTCTGATCTGTTCTATTCTATTGTTATGTTTGGTTATGCTTGTTTTGTTCAATTTTATGTTGATTCTATTCTATTTTCATGTTTGGTGAGGTTTGTTTTATTCTATTCTGTTCTATTCTATTGTTATGTTATGTTTGTATTGTGCTATTCTTTTCTATTCTATTCTGTTGTTATGTTTGGTGAGGTTTGTTCTATACTATTCTATTCTATTCTATTCTATTGTTATGTTTGCTTTGTGCTATTCTATTCTATTTCACTCTTTTCTGTTCTATTGTTGACCAACATGATGAAACATAATGACTTACATGATGAAATCTTTAAATGAACCAAGATTCTACCAAGAACTCCAACGGTCGAAAACAAAATTCAGTCATAAAAACTCTTTTTCAAGCCAACATCAAATCTTTTTTATCTAGTTTTGTTTTAGTTTGTTTTATATGTTTTGCTTTGGATTGATTCAATTGTTATGTTAATATTTGTTCAACTGTTTTATTATTTTGTTTTATTTTTATTTTAGTATTTTGTTTAGGTTTGTGTTTTTTTGTAGAATTTTGTTTTGCTTTTTTGTTTTAGTGTGTTTGTTTAGGTCTGTTGTTGTAACTGTTCCCATTCAGTTTTATTCAATAAACCAACTTTTTTTTCTTTTTAAAGTTTACCTATACAGTATAGAAGGTTATCAAAATTTGAGGAGAAAGATTGTGTATGATTATTCAGCAGTGCAGTGTTTATCTGTCACCAATTAGTTGAGATGGAGTTAATTATCATTTCAGTGACAGTGATATCAGAAGCACCCCAGAGACACTGACCTCACTGGAGATACGGCCTTGCCATATCCGCTGACTAATTAGAGACATTTTATAACTGTTGTTTTTTCAAGAGAAAACTGATGACTCTTCACATTAGTCTGTCAAGCCCGACTGCCTTTACTGTATGAGGTCTGAAAGCAGGACTCAAAATTGCACCTCTGCTGAGAGATAATGCTCTGGGACAGAAAATAAACGAACTTTAGCTATCATAGCACAGTGTTACAAGATATTTGACCTTCACAGTAAACACAGCACAGCTATATGCCTAGTGCTTGTGTGTGTAAATGATATGCCC
Organism: Cirrhinus molitorella; assembly: GCA_033026305.1. NCBI lineage: Eukaryota > Metazoa > Chordata > Actinopteri > Cypriniformes > Cyprinidae > Cirrhinus > Cirrhinus molitorella. The sequence goes on along the minus strand of CM065138.1, from coordinate 7,847,964 downwards.
GATTTTACAGTTGAGCTAAAAGCTCAGTGTTTTATTTAATCTCACAGCAGCACACAAAATGAATCACTGTGCACTTTTGTGCTTCGATTTCTTTCACTCTGCTCCTGAACCCCTCTGGCTCTGGGCAATTTGCTCAATCGAACGGTTATAAAATACATTTAGCACAAAATACGTATTAGTTCGCTCTCATGCACCGCTGCTGCTGCTAGTGTTAAAAGTTTTTCTGTAATGCAGTTCAGAGTTCTTGTTTACCGTTTACTATTGTAAGTGAAAGAACAGCAGTGTTGTCCAATCAGATCAGTGTTTCTTTAATGTTGTGTTCTTGTTTTGGCAGACATTGACCATTTTGTTTGTCCTGTCTAATTTGATGGGTTCCCCCTGTTCTTTTAGCTTTATTTATGGGCTCTTCATGTCAGCATGGTTCATATTTATCTGTGCTTCTGTCTAATATAAATAGTGCTCAGATGGCTGAAATGAGTTATAGCCTGGCATGTTAACATAAACTGAGGCAGGAAGTAGATTATGTCCAAATATATTGTGTATCCTGTGAATTAAATTAGCATTTTATTAAATATAGTTCACCCAAAAATAACAATTCTGTCATTAATTACTCACCCTCATGTTGTTCCAAATCATCTTCGGAACACAAATTAAGATATTTTTGATGAAATCCAAGAGCTTTCTGACCTTGCATAGAAAGCAACGCAACTACCAAATTCATGTCCCTGAAAGGTAATAAGGACATTGTTAAAATAGTCCATGTGACATCAGTGGTTCAACCTTAATATCCTGGTAGTTTCTGACAAAAAACTGTATCTACACCAATTCTTTTTTCTCAGTGAAATCCTTTTAAAACATCCAATCCTATCATAATGTAATGGAGAAGTTATCTTCCTAATTAAATTAAATAGCCCCAGGTTTATGAAACTCTGTCGGCTTGTTCCGCAGGGCCGAGTCTAAAAAGCGAGTCTGATACTTCTCATAAAGGTGGATTCTCAGTCTTATCTCTTTTGGTTTTTCAACCAACTTTATTTATTGCAATCTGTCTTCAACATCAATGTCTCACTCTGGTATGATTTGTAGGTGGAGGTGCTTATAAAATTCATCCTTTTCACTCTACGCATTGAATCTGCTTTGATAAAGTAATTGAACACCACAGTCTATCATCTTTATGTCTCTTTCAGTGTCTCCACATAAATCTGTCAAGTTCCATAAAAAGCATTGTATTTGAAACGAAATCCCATTAGTAATTCTATCCAACTTAAAACATTGCTCTTCTACTATTAAAATAATGTACTAAATTTAAACTATGGTACATTATAAGAGAATGAACACACTTGTGTAAAAGTACAAAAAGTACAAGTAAGCGTTTTATCATTAGGTTCCTACCTATTGTATCTGTTAGTTTTCTTATTATTATTCTTTCTTCTTCTTCCGCTCTGGAAGTCTAGCCCCTAGAATCGCTTGTGGGTTCTGAAATTTGGCACACAAATAGAAGATCTTCTCAATATTAGCCATAACAAATTTGGAGTCTCTATCTCAAACTCTCTAGTGCCACCTATAGGCCAAATTTGTACCCTTTTTTGTCTAATTCCTTGGCTCATGCCTAGTAGAAAAATGTATCAATACAGAATACCAAAATTTTAATTTTAATTTTTTTTGCAATTTTGAATTTTGCCAAAAATCTACTTTTTCGAACTCATCCTATATGGTTTGTCTGATTTTCACCAAAATTGGCTCAGGGAATCAGACCAAACTTGGTACACCAAACATGACCTAAGGGCACATGAGTAGTTTCAGCACAGTGCCACCTACTGATCAAAAGATATACAAATTTTACAGTTTTGTTTGAAATTTCTGACCAGTTTGACAAAAAATCACAAGAGTGATCTCAATAGATTCAGAGCACCATATGGACCTTTTCATATTTTTAGTAAAATGCTGTATTGTTATGAATCTCATAGAATCACTTATAGAATAGTTATGACATTTTGGAAACTGCAAATTTGGAATTTGTAGCTAAAACTCTCTTGCACCACCAAGAGGCCACATTTGCTTTTGTGTAACATCTAAAAGCTAAATTTCTTTTCCTCTGATTTCTTGACACATACAAAGTCAAATGCATCTCAAAAATGTAATTTCAATGGCCAAAATTTTTTTGTGATTTTCCGCAAAAAATCTTAAAAAAAAAAAAAAAAAATAGATGGTTTGGTCTATTTTTCACCAACATTGGCTCAGATCATATTTAGATTGGCTTTTTGATATACCAAACCATTTTTGTAAAGCGTATTAACGAATTTGACGAAATTTGCACAAAAATTAAAAATTAACATGAGGCTATTTCTCCAAAAGCATGACCTGAGGGCACATAAATAGTTTCGACACAGTGCCACCTACTAGTCCACAAATATATACAAATTTTTGTTTATAATTTTTGAACGGTTTGACAAAAAATATGGTGACTTTGTTAGATCCAGAGCGATATACGGACCATTTTGCATATTATAGTAAAATGCTGTATTTTTCAAAAGCTTTAGCATATTGTTATGAATCTTATAAAATTGCTTGTGGGAAAGTTAAGAAATTTGGCATACAGATTGAGAACAGCTTCATCATTAACCACAGCAAATTTGGAATCTCTAACTCAAACTTTCTAGCACCACCAATAGGCCAAATTTGCATAAAAAGCTACTTTTTTTAACTAGTCCTAGATGGTTTGTCCTATTTTCACCAACATTGGCTTAGATCATCTTCAGAGCATTCTGGCAAAAAGTTATCAAATATTTTTTGATATACCAAACCGTTTTTTAATACAACAAATTTTATGAATTCAGAACAGCATATTAATCAAAGAATACTTCATTTTCCTGTCAGCCATTTTCAACCATGTACCATTTGCAATTTTGTTGTAAAATGTTGCTTTTGCGTATCGTTATGAATCATATAGAATTGCTTGCAAGAAAGAATTTGTCTCATCATTAACCACACAAAATTGCATATTTAGGACATACTAAACAGACACATGCTATCTAGTATGTGTAGTATGTGATGAGTACGCTGAAAAAAGTTGGTGTAAGATTGACTTTAAAGTAAATTTGACAAATAATTACAAAGAAAGCAAATAAACCATTAAATTAGATGTGAAATTTTGCGGTAGAAAGACTAAAATAGTAGTCAAACATGTTCCAATAATCTTTGTTTTATTTACAACTTCGAAAAAACTATTTTTATAGTGTTTTCCAGTCCAAACACAACCATGGATGCACTTGATAAAGCAGTCTTTATGTTTTCAGAAGTTCATTCAGATCCTCACGCACTGAAACTCAAACTTCCATCAATGGATTCACCCTAATTAAAAAACTGGTTAGAAGAAAAGCAGTTTTGGCCCCAGCTGCGAGGGCCGACGTCTGTCTGTGTGTGTTCGTTTATTTCTCTGAGCTCTCCTGCTGTTTTCATTCTTGCGTTCAGTCTGTTCCTCAGTCCTCTGAAGTGTGTGATTGATGGCGGTCATTCATTGAATCATGTTGTCATGCGGCTTGTTTTCCTCGTCCCCTCACACTGTAGCCTGGGGGACTGAAGGAAGAGTTTGCACTTGATTTGTTTCATCGTTCATTTCATTCAAGTCTGATTAATCCCTTGTCTGTCTCTTCTGTCAGTCTTGTTCTTTCATAAGCCTCTGGTCTCGTGTAAGAGCTGTCATGGCTCCAGGAACTGATATTTCTTCAGTCAAAAGAGTGTGCGGTGGTGCTGATAGCACAGTCTCGGACGTGATTGAGAACAGTAGCTAAGGGAGAAATCAGGGATTTATATCACCACTCGATTCTTTTTCAATAGACTCTGTGTGAGTATCAGTAGGTCTCGTGCTGATCTGAGACCTCTTCGCTGATTCTTATTAAAAGGTTTGGAAAATTACTGGTTTCCTTTAGGTTTAGAGTGCTTGAGTTTTGAACTTTGTCCTGGAAAACATCCACAGAAGAAAAATAATACTATATTTGAAAAGAAAATGTTATTGCATATTATCAGAACAACTGTTAATGGTTTGGAGATGTGACCACTCTTGTCTGGTAAACTATATAAGAAAAAGCAATTGAAAGTCTGATTCATTCTAATGAATCAGTTTATTCTGCTATATATGGTTCTTTCTCTCACATGTAGTGTTTGAATGTCTGGTTCATTCTAGTGAATCAGTTAATTCTGCTGTATGTCATTCTTTCTCATATGTAGAATTTAAAAGTCTGATTCATTCTAGTGAATCAGTTCATTTGCTGTATATGTTTTTTCTCATATGTAGCATTTGAAAGTCTGATTCATTCTAGTGAATCAGTTTGTTCTGCTATATATAGTTCTTTCTCTCATATGTAGCATTTTAAAGTCTGATTCATTCTAGTGAATCTGTTTGTTCTGCTGTATATGGTTGTTTATACGCAGCATTCATAAATCTGATTCATTCTAGTGAATCCGTTTGTTTTGCTGCATATGGTTCTTTCTTTCATACGCCATCAGATTCGTTCTAGCAAATCAGGTAATTCTGATGTATTTAGTTCTTTCTCTCATATGTAGCATTTGAAATGTCTAAATTAATTCTAGTGAATCAGTTCATTCTGTATATGGTTCTGTCTCTCATACATAGCATTTGAAAATCTGATTCATTGCAGTGAATTAGTTCATTCGGCTGTATATGGTTCTTTCTCTCAATCTAGTTTGTTCTGTTGTATATGTTTTTTTTTCTCTCATATGTGGCCATTGGAATTTCTGACTCTTTCTAGTGAATCAGTTTGTTCTTCTGTATATGGTTCTCTCTCTCATACGTAGCGTTTGAAGATCTGATTCATTTCAGTGAATTAGTTCATCCGGCTGTATATGGTTCTTTCTCACATACGGAGCATTTGAAAGTCTGATTCATCTAGTGAATCAGTTTGTTCGGCTGTATATGGTTCTTTCTCTCATACATAGCATTTCAAAATCAGATTCATTCTAGTGAATCAGTTCATTTTGCTGTATATTGTTCAGTCTCTCATTCGAAGCATTTAAAGGTCTTATTTCATTCTAGTGAATCAGTTCGTTCTACTGTATATGGTTCTTTCTCTCAAACATAGTGCTTGAAAGTCTGATTCAGTTTTGTGAATCAGTCCTTTCTCTCAAGCGTAGCGTTCAAAACTCTGATTAATTCTAGTGAATCAGTTCGTTCTGCCGTATATGGTTCTTTCTCTCATACGTAGCGCTTGAAGAAGTCTGATTCAGTTTAGTGAATCAGTCCTTTCTCTCAAGCATAGCGTTCAAAAGTCTGATTAATTCTAGTGAATCAGTTCGTTCTGCTGTATATGGTTCTTTCTCTCATACGTAGTGCTTGAAAGTCTGATTCATTTTAGTGAATCACTCCTTTCTCTTCAAAATCGGATTAATTCTAGTGATCAGTTTGTTCTGCTGTTATGGTTCTTTCATACATAGCGTTTGAAAATCTGATTCATTTTAGTGAATCAGTTTGTCATAAATTGTCCTCTTTCTTGTGTAGCATTGGTATGTTTGATATATTCAAAATAATTATTTCTTTTGGACGATTCTTGTAAATGAACACATTAAATGAATAAATCAAACATTTTATAGTGTGTTGAAAATGCTGAGTAAAGTTCTTGAATTTCGTTTTGGCAAAACTGCATGAACACTTTTCTTATTAAGCTCAGGATTTAGGTCAGGGAAGCTGGTCTGGGGTTAGATGAACCTATGCATTCAGGTTCCTTCTGTTCTCTTGAGTTTTTTTTTTTTTTTTCTCTGAAGTGAGAGGAAACTCAAATGCTTTCTGTCATCACAAGCTCTCACACACCATAAATACCCTCTGATGTGTATTTAAGTTCACTGGACTTGTCTTGGCAGAGGAAGTGGTGATATGAGCTTTATTTTCCCTCACATCTACATGTCAGCCATTTCTACTGAGTGTTTTATGATTTCCAGATGTCAGAATCACCTTAAGTTGGCTGGTCTTGACCTCAGGAATATTGTCTTTATGTTCTATTTTGAAACCAATATCTTTTGCATGAGGCTTCGTTTGGATGTAAAATATGCTTTCCTACAAATACACACAATATTCTCTAGAGGTGACAGGAATGTTTTTAGTAACAGTTCTCACAAAGGTGATGCCATCAGCCAGTTAGAATGATGTACTGATGAATATTCATGAACACACATCCCTCTAGGTGTTTATACTCTGATATAAAAAATTAGAACAGAAACATTGGATACATATAATTTATAATTAATGAATTATCCAAAAAAACAGGGTTTTAAAGTTTTAGTTAAAATAAAGTCATAAAAGTTCAGAGATTGTCATTTTGATCTGCAGTTTCATGTATTATTGATATGCAATTACAGTTTTCTTTAATATTTTGAATGAGATTTTATTATTTTATTTTATTTGTAATTTTGTTGTTTTTTGCATTTCTATTAGTTTCTTTTTAAAAATTATTATAGAGTTTTTATTGTTTTTTTAGTTTTAGTTTATTTAGTAACAGTGTTTTAATTGTTCTGTTTTTGTATAATTTATTTTTTTTTAAATATGACTATAGTTTTTTATTAAGTTTTAGTTGATTAATTTAGTTGAATAAATTCTACACTAAAAATGTATTTGACTCTTTTAAAGTTTTTAGTAATTCTCTGCTTTTTATTAGTTCTTTTTTTTTAATGTTTATATAGTTTAAGTTTTTAGTTTTAGTTTATATACTGAAATAAAATATAAATTTGTTCTGACTCTTGTTAAACTTTTAGTCATTTTTATTAGTTTTTTTATTGTTTTTGTTTTTGTTTTAGTTTATCTATTCAATTCTGAATAAATCCACTAAACAAGCTGTCAATTTATAGTTTTTTATCATTTTTATTATTATTTTTTAATTATGTCGATATGTCTATATAGTTTTTAATTTTAGTTCATTAATTTAGTTCTGAATAAATTATCTACTAAACAGAATTTCAATTTATGTTTTTTTGTCTATTTTTTAAAAATTGTCTATAGAGTTTTTAGTTAAAGTTTAGTTTTATTTCGTTAGTTCTGAATAAATTATCTACTTAACAGGATTTCAATTTATTTATTTATTTATTTTTTTATTGTCTATGTAGTGTTTAGTTAAAATGTTTAGTTTTAGTTTATTTCTTTAGTTCTTGAATAAATTATCCACTAAACAGGATTTCAGTGAATGCTTTTCTTTATAGTTTTTAGTTTAAGTCTTTAGTTTTTGTTTATTTATGTAGTTCTGAATAAATTATCCACTAAACAGTGTTTTAATGAAGCAGGGAAGAGCTGGATTTAGAGTATTATCACAAATCATCTTGCTGAATCATGGATGCTAAAGGTTATAGAGGGAAACTGTGTGGTACTTCAGGCCTTTATCTAATATATCTAAAGTTGTGAGTGGGCTCTTCGTCGAAGGAAATGATTGATGCCACCCGAGATTGAAAACAGCAGCCGCAATAACATGAGGGAACAGATATCCCAGAATGCTCTTGGTGTGGGATATGTCTTGTGTGCTCAGCATGATTGAAAAGACAGAGGAAAGGGAAATGAGTCTGCCATTGTTCTGTCTCTCTCAAAGTCTAGTTCTTTCTGTCTTTCTCTCTGGGCTTTCTTTAAATCTTTAGCTCTGTGAAGTAAAGCTACAGCCACAGACAGACCTGAGGCCATGAAGACACATTTTAAGTAGGTCATTCTACTGTGTTTCCCAATACATTATCAAAATAAGTTAAAATGTTTATGCTAATTGGCTGTTTTTGAAGCTCCACACCTTTGGTTACTGTTGCAAACTCCATAGGAATGAACTGGAGATTTCTGTAAATGGTATGATTTTCAGTAAAACATGCTAAAGGGTAAAAAATGAATTGTGTTATTATATAGGTTGAATTTGTAAGTTTTAGTTAAAATGTGGTCTTGTCTTATTGGTCTGTTGCAGTGCCATGTTTGTTGATGTTGTAGTTTTTTAAATTTAGATTAAAAAAAAAAAAATTATAATAATAATTTCAGTTGATTTTTTTTTGTGTATAACTTTTTTAAGTATACCTATTAAGTTTTTGTATCATTAAACTTTACTTTTAGTTTATTAGGTTTTAGTTATTTAAACTTAAAATATTTAAATAAGAAATATTGACTTGGCAATATACTTAGTTAGGTTATTGTATGTTTATTTTATTTTAGTTTTAGTTAAAATATGGTCATAAAAGTTCGGAAATTGTCATATTGGTCTGATGTAGTGTTAAGTATTGATATGCAGTTGTAGTTTTTATTAATATTTTGAATTAGATTTTATATATATATATATATATATATATATATATATATATATATATATATTTACATTACTTATATATTTTTAGATTTTATTATTATATATATTTTTAATTTTATATAAAGTTTCCAGTTATTTAGTTGAATAAATTCGTTCTAAATGAAGTTTCATTTGTTTTGTCTCTTAACTTTAGTCATTGTTTAAGTTTTTTTATTTTTTATTTATGTCTCTATCATTTTAGTTTTAAGTTTTAGTTTATTTACTGAATAAAATATTAATGTGTCATTTTTATTAGTTTTTGAGTTTTATTTTTAATAGTTATATTGTTTTTATTACATTTCAGTTTTTTTGTTGTTGTTTATTTATTTAGTTCCAAATAAATTATCAACAGGATTTAAATTTCTGCTTTATTTTTTATCTTTGTCTGTATAGTTTTTACTTAAAGTTTTTAGTTTTAGTTTATTTAGTTGAATACATTCTACAGTAAATAAAGTTTTATATGTTCTGTCTCTTAATTAAAGTTTTAGTTATTATGTTTTTTTATATTTTTTTTTAATATGTCTGTATAGTTTTACTTTTAGTTAATTTACTGAATAAAATATTATTATTTTTTTAAATATAGTATTTTTATATATAGTTTTTATTAAGTTTTAGTATTTTGTTTTAGTTATAGCTTATTTATTTAGTTTTGAATAAATTATCCACAAAACCGGATTTCAATTTAAGCTTTTTTGTTATTTTTATTCATTTTTTGAAATGATGTCTATATAGTTTCTAGTTAAAAGTTTGTAGTTTATTTAGTTTTAGTTTATTTACTGAATAATTTTTGTTGTTTTTTTGTTAAAAAAATAGGTATATAGGTTTTAAGTTTTAGTTTATTTATTTAGTTCTGAAAAAAATAACCACTAAACTTGATTCATGCATTTTTTTGTTATTTATTTATTTATTTATTTATTTTTAAGTTTTTAGTTAGTTGTAGTTTTTTTTAGTTCTGAATAAATTATACACTAAATAGGATTTCAATTTTTGCTTTTTTGAGTAATTTTTATTCTTTTTTTTAATTATATCTGTATATTTATTTATTTAGTTTTTTGTTTTAGTTTATGTAGTTCTAGTTTTTATTTTATTTCAGTCAATATTTAATTTACAGTAATTATTTATTCATTTATTTATATATTTATTTATTTATTTATTTAATTATTCTTTAACAATAATAACCTTGGTTTGCTGATGTCACAATAAACGCATTAAACTGTATTTAGATTTAATATCACATTCTGGACAATGATAAAATACTGCCAAATATAGTATAATTCACTTTCATTCTCATTGTTTTGTAATGCTTACATTATTTCACCTATAAATAAATATAAAAAACATTAATTTCCCATTGTAAAATTGTCTGATGGCTGATTTTGGCTTCCAAACCTCTTTATTATTCATCCTGCGGGATGAAATGTGTGTTTGTGTTTCTCAGGCAGAATTATGTGGCACATTTCTGGCTTTTGTCCACAGATAGAAGTCTAAACAGGGCTCAGACATCACTGCATGATACTGACGCTCTGATTATATTTTAGAGATATACACCAGGCTCTCAGAAAGACACTTTCGCAGTACTTAAGGTCAGTAATTAGCGAGTGAATTTCACTTTAGGTGAGAGGTCAGTAAGTCTGTGTGTGTGTGTGTGTGTGTGTGTGTGAGAGAGAGAGAGAGAGAGAGAGAGAGAGAGCTGGCACATAGATGCCAGAGACAAAACAGGAAACACTTACATAACCTTGTAACGGAGAGAACGCTTGGCTGTCTTAGCAAACTTCTAGCCCCTCTAAATTTTCGTTCTGCCCGTCACAAACAGACCAGCACAGATCAGGTTAAGCATTTACATTAAATTTACCTTTGACATCTATAGTTCATATGTGAGTGAACACAGTGTTGACACTCTAGGGAACATTCTAGACCTGTTTTGCACCCCTGACATATCCAGCATAGCAGATATAAGCGGAAGACACTTGGCAGTCGCACACAGAGCGCTTTTCACACAGTGTCAGTGACCTAAACTGTCACAGACTGTCATTGACTGCTGGGTCAGTGGATGCTAAAGCTATTTGAGTAACGTTTACGTAAAGGAACAGTCTTTATAAATCACCCTTGTGTCATTGCACAAACATATAACATTAGTAAAAAATGTATTTGTGTAGAATGAGTGAATGGGGACAGATGCTGCTAAGATACAAAAATAACATTCATTCATTCATGCATTCATTTATTGTATATTTATTTATTTTTACTTTTCACTTTTTTAATTTGTTAAATATTTATTTCAATGAATTTATACTCATTTATTTATTTAAAAATACACAATACATATTTATGTATTTTGTTTTTATTGACGTGGTTGTATTATTCAATATCAATGTCAATTAATAAATACATACATGTTAACTATTTATTTACTATTTATAATTCTATCTATTTATTATTTTTTCTATTAGCAATTCTGTTATGTTAAATGTTTATTTAAATTAATTTAATATTTATAATTCTGTCTATTTATAATCTTTTCTATTTATAATTGATCTATTTATTATTTTTATATGCATACGTGTTAAATATTTATTTATATTAACTTGTATTTAATTCCATTTACAATTATATCAATTTATTATTTATTATCTATATATTATTAATTTACGTATGCATGTTACGTATTTATTTGTTAGAAGAAATAAATACATATTAAATATTAATTTGTTTATTTATGAATACACAACAGATATTTATGTATTTTGTTTTTATTAACAAATATATGTATGTGTTTGTATTATTCATTTATCAGTAAATAAGCATACATGTATTTTTTTGTTTGTTTTTGTAGCTACTTTTTTAAATGTTTGCCAGAAATTTTTTGTCAGTAATTATATTACTAGTTTATTTATAAATTGTCCATATGACAAATATTGTAATAATATATTGTTTGAATAAATATCTTATTTCTATTTAATCCATATATTTAAGTAAATAATAAAATATATATAAAAAAATATATATTTTTTATATTTTAATCATTAACTTTTAATCATTTTCAAATATCAAAACATTTATTTAAAATGTTAAAAAAATATAAGAAAATGTATGTGTGTATATATATATATATATATATATATATATTATATGTATGTATTTTTTGATAAATTAATCATACAACCAGATATATATTTGTTAATAAAAACAAAATGCATTAATGCAGAATTTTCAAAGAGACTTAGAATAGAAAATAGAAATAATATTAGAAATAGAATATTTTTTATTTTTATGCTATTAATCATATAATCATATCTTAAATAAATATGTAATAATTTACATATTTAATTAATATATATAAAATATGCATTTATTTATGCATGCATGTATGTTGAATATTTATGCTTTTAGTTTTTTTATTTAAATATTTGTTTATTTTATTAAGATAAATATGTAATTATTTATTTATGCATGCATGAATGTTAAATACTTATTGTTTTATTAGTTTTATTATTTGTTTTAGTGAATACCCTTTTTCAAAAATATTTATTTATTTATGATATTATTTATTTATGAATATAATTTTTTTATTATTAAATATATACCTGGTAAATATTTGTTATTTTCTTCTCTGGTCTATGCCTCCAAAAATGGTATACATGAACTACTTTTATCATGCTTTTCTGTAATTTTCGGAGCTTTATTTCATCTCCCATAGAAAAAAAAATAACCATCATTCCTTTCAAGCAGATTAAAGTGAAATGAGCATATTCTAAAAGCCTTTTATGGATCAAAGTACAACAGGAAAAAGGAACTAGAGGAATCAGTTTCCTCGCTGTAGCGACCGGTAGCAGCGCAGTCTGTATTTATAGAGCACGATGAGGGGCCGAGCTGTTTGGCCAAGTGCCCGCTCTTCGATCGTCAAATTTACAGGCCAGGCCGGGACCCCCAAGAGCCTTAGCGGTCGTGATTTATGAGCCAAGCTCTCCTGCTCGCCTTCCGCTAGATCGTCACAGTGCATCACTGAACACCGTCCGAGCCAAGACACTGCACTCGACACCGCAGGAACTGCCCCATCTCCGCACACGCAGAGAACCTGTTGACCACTGATGCTTCGGTGCCATAACTGAGACTGCCGATCCGTTCAGGCGCAGCGAATACCATGCAGAAAGGAGATAAAAACCGAATGAGAGAAGAGATACCTTGAGAAATGCACAGATGAGAAGAGCAGGTTGGATTTTGCGTTCTTGGTGGGCCACAAAAGCTGGATAGATAGAGGTCCCGACCTGTCATGGACTTGAACTACAACCCAGGTGGGTGGCATGGAAACTGAACCTTTTGGAAGGCTTTTTATTGGACAAAACAGAAAGGGGAGGAGAATAAGTCAGGTTACTTGTGATGTGATTGCTTTTGTGCTTACTATTACTACTTTTACTATAGTTAGTTGTGACTATTGTTTTGAAACTCTCAAGTATTCACAGGGTTTGTACAGATACTGTAAAATGAAATTCCAGGACTTTCAAGCGATTTATTGTTTTTTGTTTTTTTACAGACTTAAAATTCTAAAATAAGAGAAATAGATTAATAAAAATTAGGGCTGTCAAACGATTAATCGCATCCAAAATAAAAGTTTGTGTTTACATACAATATGTGTGGGTTTACTTTGTATATTTATTATGTACATCTAAATACACACACACATACGTGTATATATTAAAACAAAATATTATATATATATTTATACCTGTATACAATTTAGATTATAAATAAATATAAATATTTTAGATTTAAAAGTCCCAATCTACATCAAATGATTCATGATACAAGTTTATACACTGAACAAAATTATAAACCCAACACTTTTGTTTTTGCCCCCATTTTTCATGAGCTGAACTTAAAGATCTTTTTCTATGTATACAAAAGGCCTTTTTATCTCAAATATTCTTCACAAATCTGTATAAATCTGTGTTAGTGAGCACTTCTCCTTTGCTGAGATAATCCATCCACCTCACAGGTGTGGCATATCAAGATGCCACTCTAAAATGTTTTACTGTATTGGGGGGTCCGGGGGGGTCCGAAAACCAGTCAGTATCTGGTGTGATCGGCATTTGCCTCACGCAGTGCAACACATCTTCTTCGCATAGAGTTGATCGGGAGTACAAAGTACGAAGAGTTGATTGTGGCCTGTGTGATGTTGGTCCACTTCTCTTCAATGGCTGTGCGAAGTTGCTGGATATTGGCAGGAACTGGAACACGCTGTTGTATACGTCTGGGATGTTTTCATCTTCCAGGAATTGTGTACAGGTCCTTGCAACATAGGGCCATGCATTATCATGCTGCAACATGAGTTAATGTTGATGGATGAATGGCACAAAATGGGCCTCAGGATCTCCTCACGGTATCTCTGTGCAGTCAAAATGGCATCAATAAAATGCACCTGTGTTCATTGTCCATAACATACGCCTGCCCATATCATAACCCCGCCGCCACCATGGGTCACTCGATCCACAATATTGACATCAGCAAACCGCTCACCCACACGACGCCATACACGCTGTCTGCCATCTGCCCTGTACAGCGAAAACCGGGATTCATCTGTGAAGAGAACACCTCTCCAAAGTGCCAGATGGCATTGAATGTAAGCATTTGCCCACTCAAGTCAGATCGAGACCCCGATGAGGACGACAAGCATGCAGATGAGCTTCCCTGAGATGGTTTCTGACAGTTTGTACAGAAATTCTTTGGTTATGCAAACCGAATGTTGCAGCAGCTGTACAGGTGGCTGGTCTCAGACGATCTTGGAGGTGAAGACGCTGGATGTAGAGGCCCTGGGCTGGTGTGGTTACACATGGTCTGCGCCTGTGAGGCCAGTTGGATGTACTGCCAAATTCTCTGAAATGCCTATGTAGACGGCTTATGGTAGAGAAATAAACTTGCGACATCTGTGGCATTGTGCTGTGTGATAAAACTGCACATTTTAGAGTGGAGAAGGAGAAGTGCTCACTAACACAGATTTAGACAGATTTGTAAACAATATTCAAGAGAAATAGGCCTTTTGTGTATACAGAAAAAGTCTAAGATCTTTGAGTTCAGCTCATGAAAAATGGGGGGCAAAAATAAAAGTGTTGCGTTAATAAAAGTTGAAACGCTGATTTAGGGATTACATAAAACAGGATACCATTTTGTAAATTGTACTCTTTTTTAACATATCTTCAGTTGTTTATTCATGTTTAGTTTGTGCTGCCATGAAAGCGGAGGAGATAATCAGTTGACGCGCATTTCACACTTCCGTTTTTCTTGAACTGAGGTGCTAGCGATCTGTCACTCCATATTAAACAGTGCCAAAATGCGCATTTCTTGTTTGAATATTGTAATAACATTGGCAGAATTTGAATTCTGAGACTTTTTATATCAGAAGTAACAAAAGACAAAGCTTATTTCGTTCAAAAAAAGGCTAGACTAATCGATTCTTGGGATTTAAGAATCTATGTCCTTTTGTAAAAATGAGAATCAGTTACAATCTAGGAATCGATATTTTTACCCAGCCTATTACCGACTTAGAATATCAAATTTGTTTGTACAGTTTTATTAATTGACTTATATAATTCTAAGGACTTTTTACAATAATTACAAATTAACACATCAAAACAATTGCATTAGAATTATGAACTATCTACAGTAGACATTTGGAAAGGAAACACTGAAACAGAATAGAATCAAAGGCCTGAAAATGTGTTTTTTTGTCATATGTCCGTTAGCTGTGTGTATTTTCAAATAGTGTTCTCTGCATGATTATTTGCTTGCATGAATAAGAAAGATGAAAGACTGAGCTTTAGGGAGATTTCTGTCTTTCTGATGTCTTTCTGGCTCTGTGGTTAAGTGCTTCATTCTCCGAGTGATTTCGAGCCAATTCAGATGCTTTTAGAAAGCTTTGCTTATCTTGGTGCGTTCTTGTCTTTAAGGCTATCTGAAGAGCTGACGTGGCACTTTGGGGTGTCAGTGCTATCTAATGATTGCACCAGTGTAGCTCTGTAGCTAGATTAAAAAGACTGTACGATGTGAAAAAAGGGGTTTTCTTCTGTACTCTAATATCCAGCCAGACTATTTATGAAAACTAAGGTGCAAAAACATTTCATTTTAACACACATTTATACATAAATAGCAGTATTTTAGCAACTTGGCCAGAAATTATTACTCATTTCAGTTGCAAAAGATGGTAGCCAATTATAACAAAGGTCATTCACAGATGTAAATCATAAAAGGTGCAGGAACTAGAAGATCTGAGGCTCAAAGAGAAGGTTATGTTAAGCTGAATTACTAGTACTTTTAGTTCATGAAACCTTTACTAATTTTAAAAGGGAAAATAAATTACTGTTAAAGTGTAGAATATGGTCAATATGACAAATATTGTAATAATATATTGTTTGTATAAATATCTTATTTATATTTAATAAAAAAATAATTCAAGTAGATCTTTATATATTTGGTTAAAATATTCAAAACGAAATAGTTTTTTATATTTTAATAATACAAAATTATAAATGATAAATTCAATTATTTATCATAGTATTTAATGATTATTAAATTAATTATATATTATATCATATTCTAATTACATTCTATTTTTTTTACATTATATATTGAAATAAATAAATTAAATATTAATATTTAATACTATATGATTAATAAGTTATTAATAAAAATAACTATACACATACATATTTTTGTATTTTACTGTCATTTATTTTTCTGAATATATTTTTATAAGTATCTAAATATTTATTTAAATTGTGAAAAATGATATATATTAAAAATATAATATTATTAATAAAAATGTAAACTATTGCATGTTTAATTATAATTCAATGATTTGATTATTTGTATTAAAAAAACATAATTTCTCTTTAAAAGGTGTAATTATTTAGGGGAAAATAATTGGCTGTAAAAATGCGGAATATGGTCAATATGACAAATATCGAATAAATGGCTTATTTATATTTAATACATATATTTAAATAAATATTTGGTTAAAATCTGCTAAATAGTTTTTTAAGAAAATTTGAATAATTCAAGATTAATATATTATTAATATTTAATTTTATATGATTAATTAATATAAATTATTATATCAATTTTATTTTGTGTTTTACTATGATTTGTTTTTTATGAATATATTTTTATATCTAAACATTTCGGTAAAATTTTCAAAAAGTATGTATATTAATTAAATATGTAAATTATTGCATATTTAATTAGATATGATTGTTAGTATAGAAATAAATATTCTTCTGAATATTTGAAAGTCTCTTTAAAAGGTCTAATTATTTAAGGGAAAATAATTTGCTGTAAAAGTGCAGAATATGGTCAGTGTGACAAATATTGCAATAATATATTGTTTGAATAAATATTTTAGCTAAAATATTAAAATATTTAATTTTACCTAAATATTAAAATATTTGGTTCAAATATTCAAAACTAAATGAATACAAGAATAATACATTTTATATATATATATATATATATATATATATATATATATATATATATATATACTGTAATAAATATATTGTTGATTGTTTGATCATGTGTTAACTAACATGAACAAACAATCAACAATACATTTATTACAGTATTTATTCATCTTTATTAATGTTAGTTAATGAAAATACAGTTGTTCATTGTTAGATCATGTTAATTCATAAGTGTTAATAATGTTAACAAATACAACTTTTGATTTTAATAATGCATTAGTAAATGATGAAATTTACATTAAGATTAATAAAGTGTTGTTCATTCTTAGTTCATGTTAACTAATGAACCTTATTGTAAATTGTTACAAAATACTATTCTATTTGAAAGTGTCTCTGAAATGTCTGCATATCTCTTCTTTCATATATCAGCTGTACATAGGAATAACTTTTCCAGTCATGCATCTGGATAATTGTGCATTTCCAGCCCACATAATGGAGCCTGTCCAAATCTCTGAAGGTGGATTAACGATAATGCAGGTCCAGCGCTGACATTATTCACCTCATTTTATTGCACAACGATATTAAAGCCCCTGGCTCCTAATAGCTCAAAGGTGAACGTCATGTCCAAAGGACCATTAGGCGAGAAAGTAAGATGATTTCCAGTGAATATAGGTGAGACACAAAGGCACGTCTGCATTCTTTCCCATGCTCTCACGGTCGTTGTTGCAGACAGACCTGTCTTATACATCCAGCCCCAAGAGACTGCAGTCTACATTAGATTAGCAGATGTCAAGATTCTCTTCCCCTAGCGAGAGCCGTCAACACTTTTTGAGGGTTTACATTGTCCTGCGGAGATTCAACTGACATTTGGACTGTCAAAGTTTGTTAGACAGAGACTGAGAGACAGGAAAGAGAGAAAGTAATTGAATAGGACTGAATTGGATTTGTCATAATGTCAGAGCGGAGGCTGCGATTGGTTCAGATAAGGTTCAACTGCTTCCCCTGTCAACGACCCTTGTGAGGCCTGCAACAATAACATCCAGTTAGGAGGATGTTTAGCGGTTGCAGTGACATGCGATGTTGAAATTGCTGCGGTCATCCATCAACTGCAGAACTCAACAGAAATGACGACATTTACTTAAGCAGTCTCAGCGTGGGATTATTAGACGGGGGAAAGGCAGCACTGTTTAAAAAATTACATTTCTGTTTCTTACAGACAGTCTGCAGGAGAACACAATCTCAAATGAAATCTTTAATAACTCAGCTGTGTCAGTGAGAGCAAATGAAGAGACTTTTTTGTAATAATCACTACACATATGTAATATACAAGGCAATATCACAGGAGTGGCCCTGAGTAATCATACTGTGCCAATATACAGCCATATCACACGGCTATGAATGTGATATTGCATTTATACAAAAGTTCAACTGCACAAGTGTGTAAATGCATAAAAACAACAATGGAGTCTGGATTCAAATCTCAGTTTGACAACAGCTGAGCCCAAGCCTTTGTTACTAATTAGAAAAAAATAGTAACAAAGGAATATTGAGTTGCTTCATTAAAAGCTTTTTATATTACTGTATTAAAAGCTCGTTGTATTATATGGAGTAGAGTATTATAAGAGAGAGATTTACTGAGCAAGTGTGATTACCTGCATCTGATACGGCATTCATTCTTCAGCTCAGTCTCATATTCACAATAAAACATTAGTTTGAGTGTCTGCTGAGGAAAGATACAGCGACGCATTGCTGCCACACACATATTATTTTTTCCACTCAATAATGTTGTAATACCAAGATGTTATGTAATTGAAACAACATCTTTTTCTCGTTTAAGCGACATCTTTTCTTGTAATAACGAGATGTTATGTAGTTAAAATGACATAATTATCTCATTAAAACTAATTTTTTCGTTAAAACCACATCTTTTCTCATAATAACGAGATGTTATGTAGTTAAAACAAACATCTCGGTAAAACATCTTTTGTCGGAGTAACAAGATATGTAGTGAAAACAACATAATTATCTCGTTAAAAGACAGGAAAACAGGAAAAATATTACAAATATTAGTAGTTTTGTTATTACGAGAAAAGATGCCATTTTAATCAGAAAACATTCATTATTACGAGAAAATATGGTGTTTTAATGAGAAAGCATCTCATTATTACGAGTAAAGATGCCGTTTTAATGATATAATGACATAACGTTGTTACGAGAAAAGATGTATCGTTATGACAAGAAATTTTTTTTTAACAGCATAACATCTCATTATTACAGAATACATCCCATTTTAACAAGAGATGTCGTTTTGCATAAGTGTGTAAATACATAAAAAACAACAATGGAGTCTGGATTCAAATCTCAGTTTGACAACAGCTGAGCCCAAGCCTTTGTGACTATTTAGAAAACACTAGTAACGAAGGAACATTGAGTTGCTTCATTAAAAGCTTTTTGTATTACTGTATTAAAAGCTCATTGTATTACATGGAGTAGAGTGTTATGAGCAAGTGTGATTACCTGCATCTGATACGGCATTCATTCTTCAGCTCAGTCTCATATTCACAATAAAACATTAGTTTGAGTTTCTGCTGAGGAAAGATACAGTGACGCATTGCTGCCACACACATATTTTTTTTCCACTCAATAATGTTGTAATAACAAGATGTTATGTAATTGAAACAACATCTTTTTCTCGTTTAAGTGACATCTTTTCTCGTAATAACGAGATGTTATGCAGTTAAAATGACATAATTATCTCATTAAACAATATATTTTTCTCGTGAAAACAATATCTTTTGTCGCAGTAGTGAGATATTATGTAGTGAAAACAACATATTTATCTCGTTAAAAGACAGGAAAACAGGAAAAACATAACGTTATTACAAGAAAATATATGTAGTTTTAATGAGATAGTGATGCTGTTTTAACATTATCTCGTTATTTCGAGAAAAAGATGCTGTTTTAATGACATATCTCGTTATTACGAGAAAATATGTATTTAATGGCATAACATCTCTTTATTTTGAGAAAGAGATGTAGTTTTAACAACATATCTCTTTACTACAAGAGGATTTGAACAAAATAACATAGAAACGAGAAAAATACGAGAAACGAGAACGAGAAACGAGAAAATACGTTTTAACGAGAAAAGATGTTAAAACGTCATAACATCTGGTTATTATGAGAAAAGATGTCATTATTACGAGAAAAAATTGTTTTAATGACATAACATCTTGTTATTACGAGAATAGATGTCGTTACAGCCAAATAACATCTCATTATTACGAGAAAATATGTCGTTTTGATGAGAAAAGATGTTAAAACAAGATGACGTCTAGTTATTACGAGAATAGATGCTGTTTTAACAAGAAAAAGATGCAGTTTTAATAACATATTTTGGTATTACGAGAAAAGATGTTGTTTTAACGAGATAACATCTCATTATTGCGAGAAAAAAGATGTAGTTTTAACGACATATCTCGTTGTTACGAGAAAATATGTTGTTATAACGAGATAACGTCATTATTACAAGAAAAAGTGTTTTAACAAGAAGACAGGTTTAAACAACATAACATTTTGTTATTACAAAAATAAGTTTTAATGAGATAATTGTCGTTTTAACAACATAACATTATTATGTTTCATTATTTTGAGAAAAAGATGTCATTTTAACGATATAATATCTTGTTATTATGAGATGACGTTTTAGCGGTACAACATCGTTATTTCAAGAAAATATGTTATAACAAAAAAAGATGTTGTTTCAAAAAGATAACATCTCGTTATTACAAGAAAAATAGTTTTAATGAGAAAAGATGAAAAGCATATCTCGTTATTACGAGAAAAGATGTCATTTTAATAACATAACATCTTATTATTATGACATAACTTAATGGAAATATAGTATGTCTGTGGCTAGAATGCGCCAGTATAGAAAGCGCTATCCTTTCATCTGTCAAGGGTGATTTACGATGACAGCACTACTCAGTTTATTTGCTGGCTGCATCTTCCAAGGTTTACTTTATTAACAAACTGTATATTTTTATAGTCTAAACTACTACACCTTGTCTAAAAAAAACTCTTAAAACTATTCATGACATTTATAAAATTATAGTGCATTTGGGCTGTGAGAAAAACTGCAAGTGAAGGGAGACAAACGGTGAACTGGTTTAAATAATTGATTTTATAGACATATTCAAAAATGTATAATGTTAAACATATTGTAAATGATAATGTTATTAAGTATTATGTCAAGATATCTGAGGGTTAAAAATGACCCTACATTTATAGTTTCATCCAGACACTGATCGGTTTCCTATTTATTATAAGATGGTTGGATGAAGAGGATATGGTGGATGTCAGACTGTGATCTGAGGAAGATATCCAGTGATCTAAGACAGTGATGTCCCCTTGTCTTCTCTTTCTCACCTTTCTTCTCTCTTATAGCCCTGTCTTTTATCTCTTGTCAGGTTTGTGATGTGAAGAGATGTTAAGTTACAGAGCTGGTAACCTCACACCTCTAAACTCTCATTCTGAGTCAGATCCAAGAGTCACAAGGTCACGTGGAGCCCTTGGCTGCTTCTAAAGCTGGTGTCATGTCACCTCAGCATCTGCACAGCTGGTTGGCCTGTGGCCTAGAATGATAAATGATGTCATAAATAAGACTTTAATGTTATGGTGTTTCCCTTTTAATGATCTTTTGGTGAGATGAACAAACCATCATTTTTAAATGTCCAGTAGTTCTTCCACACCCACAGTGCCCTTGAATACACATTGCAGTGCTCTGAAAATGATTTCAAAAACTGCCTATATGTGTATATGGGGTGTGTTTGGGGCATCCGTGTGCTTGTTTTGCCCGGATCTTTCTGAGAGAGAATGAGGTAATGACATTACAGGGTGTTTCCTAAAGTCCTAAAGCCCAAATCTACTCTGATCAGCATTTTCTCAGCAGCTCTGTCTAAGCCCTGTCTTACTGCAGTTCTCAATCCCACAATCCCCTCTGTTCTCCACAGGCTCTGGGTTCTGGCAGCTTGCGTGGGCCAGCGGCTTTGCCAGAGCAAACAGGCTGGATCTGGGCTGGTAAAGCAGACGGGACGCTCAGGGCTTACAATACAAACATTCTTATCAGCTGTCTGAACGCTTTTGGGCACTGCGTTAGGACTGTCATAATAATCAGAGAAAAGCCACTCGCTTGCCAGTGTGTGTGTGTGTGTGTGTGTGTGTGTGTGTGTGTGTGCATATTTTCTATAGGTTTTTTTGCTACAGTTTGGGGACATATTTACCTAACAGAAGTGAAATAAATCTGACTAAACCTCTGTTTTGTTTTGTTTTTTATTTTGTTTTTTTTAAATAAGCATAAAACAAAACAAAAAAAAAATTATATAATAATTAATAATACATATTTATTATTATTTGTATCACATTATTATTTATATATTATATTTAATAATATATATATATATATATATATAAATATAATTTATTTACATTTTCTATATAAGCTTTAAGTAAATTATGAATGAAACAAATCAATTAAACATTTTTCAAATATTATATATTATATAAATTATATATTATTATATATAATAAAATTATATATATATATATATATATATATATATATATATATATATATAAATCTAATATTATAGATTATAATTTATGTAACAGTTTATTAATATATTATGTAATATGTATGCACAGCACTATTTATAATTCCTTTATATAACACATTATATATATTTTTTCTTTATATGATAAATAAATGTATTATATATATCAATATATAATATAATATTTCGTTAATATATTAATAATATATATATATATATATTCTTAAAATAAATTATTTATATATATATATATATATATATATTCTAATTATTACGAATATTTACTTATACTATTATTTACTTATACTATTATATATTATTATATTATTTATTTACATTTTCTATATATGATATAAATTCTACATTAAACATTTGTAAAACATATATATAATACATTTCATAATATTATTAATAAAATGAATATATTAATTAAATATTATATATTACATAAATTGTATATTCTTATATATAATAAAATACATTATATATATATATGTGTGTGTGTGTGTGTGTGTGTGTATAATATTATATAAACTGTTATTAGTATATTATATAATATATATGCACAACACTAATTATAATTCCCTTTATATGAAACAGTATATATGTAATTTATATATTATATGATAAATAAATGATAAATGTAGTATAAATAATAATATATAATATAATTGTATAATATAATATTTTATTACACATATATATGTATTAAATAAATTATACATAAAACATTTGTAAAATGTATATTATATAATTCATGTGATTAATTTATATATATATATAAAATAATCTAAAATGTATCTAATATATATTAGCTATATACTATATAGTTATATATAGTATATAGTTTTGGTTTGGTTTTGTTTTGGTTTTTATGCTGAGGCTGATCAGGATTGATCACTGCATATGTGTTCTGTTATTTATGGCCTAAAAATAATAAAGTTTTGCTGCTTTGCCTGGAAGATATTGCACAGTTTCATATTTCAGTGCATGATGTTGAAAAGATACCGTTGCCATTGATTGATATTGAAATTCGCCTCAATCTGTGTCTGTTGTCTGACAGCTGCAGATATTGAGTCCTGCATTTAGTCTCCAGAGTCCTATTGATTTGATCAGGGCGTTTTGCTCAAGGGATTCGCCTATCAACACCAGTATACATTAACATTCACTTCTGCCTTCAGATGTCATGCTGACATTGATAAATCATAAATTATAGATGCTATATGTGATATACACATGCACAATGCACGCACAGCTGTCTTGCTGGTAATATCTGAGATATCTGTCTCTCATATTGATTTGACGCTGTATATCAGGGCAGCGACGGGACGCAGTGGAAACTGTCTGATAGATTGATGCTTGCAGTGTCAGATTGTTGCCTGAGGCTCTACAAAGGAATTTGATCTCGGAAATGGAAATGTTGGAGCGAGGTGCAGAAATGAAATGTTTATGATTGTGTGAATAATGATCTCTGGAGCTGCATACAGGGGTTTAGGACAGCTCGTGCTTTTTTTGTCTTTGCCGATGGCGAATGAAAAGCAATAACTGGGACAAGTGTTCATGCAGTCTAACTTGTGTTTTTATGAGTGTTTCTTAGATTTTGATTAGGCGAGCATTGCTGTATATAATTAATATTACATTTTTTAAAAGTGACTTGAGCTTTAGCATTAGCTCTCTGGTTATGCCTTGTGAATGCCATCTTAGGGGATTCATCAGTAACTGACACAACATGTGCTGTAACAGGTGTTTAGTGCGTTAGCCTGTAGGACTCGGCTTGGGGTTTCCTGTAGAAAGTCCCGTCTGTTATACAGGGATTATGATCAGTCTTCCTGTCAGTGGGAAACGGGAGTCTCTTCCGATAACCTGAAACGAAGCTAGCAATGTTTGCATGCTATTGCAAAAAAACACAGCATTAAAATGAAATGGTTAATGCTTAAAATTCTAAACTTAGTTTTGTAGATTGTTGTAAATTGTGCCAGCTTATTCGTTTTTTATTTTATTTTTTACATTAAAAAAAAAAAAAAAAAAAAAATATATATATATATATATATATATATATTAGAAATATAGATTTTTGTATTTTAATTAATAAAAATAATTATTTTATAATTATTTAATGTTATTTATACATTATACATTATTTAAAATATGTTTTTTAAGTTGACACATTTTGTGTACAAAATTTATTTAAAATGTGATTTAGTTTACAATTGTTATAATAATATATAAATTGACCATTTTATTTTGACTTTTTTGTCTACAAAAATTTAATTTCAGTGATGAATGAAAGTTTTTTATATTTCTATTTTATTATTTCATTTTATAGATTTAATGTAAAATATTTCTTTAAATGAAAATAATTATTTAATTTTAATGTTTTAAATTTAATATTATTTTAAAATGTATATTTAGAATTCATAAGTTGGCATAATTTGTTGTCTACAAAATTGATTTAATTTTTAATTTTAATGTATTATTATTTTAAACGGGGATGGTGAAGGACAGTTTTTATTTTTTATATAATATAAAATATATTTTTTACAATTCATTAATTGGCACATTTTAGTATACAAAATTAATTTAATTTGTAAAATTTAATTAAATATTTGTTTATTATTAATTCATTATTATTTTAAATGGATAATAGTAATAGTGAGAGAAAGGTTTGTTTTATAGTCCCCAGCTAGGTAACTTCCAGCGTGGCCAGCACTAAGCCACTAAGGTAATAATAAAATAGCTGGGGACTATATTCAGGCACTGCGTAATATCATTGCGCCTGCTGCACCCATGGCCAAGTTCCTTGATTATTACGCCAGAATGAGAGTATAGTAATTCCTATCCATAATCGCAACTTTTCATTTTCTGTCGGTCTTTGTACATGATGTAACTACAGAAGAGTCAAGTTTTAAATATGAAAAATATTGAAAATATATGGTCATTTTTGAAAGAGATGCTAATGGTCTAATCTGATTCAGTGATTTATGCTAAACTATGCTAGAAGTGCTAACGGCAGACCCGGATCTGCTTAACTCTTTGGAGTTGGAAAATGAGTGTTCCTTTAAGTATACTTAAGTAAAGTTCATGTATATTTTTAAGTATACTTTATGTTGTAAATATACAAATAGCCATCTACTAGAAGTATACTTTTAAGTGTACTACTTTCAATACTCAATATTTCAATACTCCTTGGGACTCCTTTATTTGACTTTTAAAACTATTTATTTATTTAATGTAATTTTTATTTAAATTAATTTAAATAATGATTTGTTATATATTTATTGATAACTTCTAGAATTCATAAGTTGGCACATTTTTGTCTATTAAATGTATTTAAATTTTACATTTAGTAATTAAAATTTTGTATTAAATTATTTTATTTTATAAATTTAATGTAAAGCAATTTTTTATTTAATGTAAAGATTTTTTTATTCATTTAAATTATTTATTTTTTTACAGATATTTTTAAAAAACATACCTTTAGAAAGTTTTTATTATTTTAAATTAAAAAAGGGGTGTTGAAGAAAAGTTTTGCTTATTTTACTATTATTCTAAAAAGTGGAAAATAGTCATAATAAAGAATGGAATGAGTAGTTGTGTTTAGACGTAGTAGTTATACAGACAATGTAGACAAGGTTGTCAGTGAAGTTAATGCTGACAAATAACTCCTGTGTTTTCCCTCAAGTAGCAACACTCATTCTCAGCTACACCTGTTTTTCAGTCGTGAATTTGTTGTGGCGTATTGATTTTAGGCTGTTTTTATATTGCTACCCCCAATTTTCTACCAGTTTCGTGAGTCAAGATCCCAATTATCTGATTCCCCATCAGCAACCAGAGCCCCGCATAAATCTCTCCCACAGGTGTATCAGACTTCAAATAGCATGAACTCTTTGTCAGACCCTTCAGGCGATGAAAAAGCAACATACAGTGTGTGGAAGACATTAACTAATATTAAACTCGGGCCTGTGGTCGTCTAAACAAGACAGTGTTGGGGGAAGGAGGAGATCTTGTAGTAATTTAATATGTCTAAAGTAGACGTGCCCAATGGAGTGAATTTATTATTTGCTTCAATTACCTGTGCTCTGTAACCTACGTGATTTACTATGACACTGGTGACTTGGGCCATGAATCATTCCCATGAGCCACAGACCTCCATTGCAACTTTGCATCCTGCTATTCCAACCAGGGCAGGTGTCATCTGTGTACCAGCCTGGAAATAAACCAACCCTCTAAACAAGACCATTAAAACCTCTGTTAAGCTGCCTGGATGAGAGAGTTGAGAGACTGGTTGTGGTTGTTTGTTCCCATGTTGGTTTTCAACTGGTTTGGTAGCATTCATTAAGGTCAAAGGTTAGCTTCATGTAACTCAGATTTATGCTTACATTAATTATTTCTCTGGCAAGCATCCATATGACTACCCTTAAAGAAGTATACTAGAAGTTTATTTTATTAAAGGAACACTCTGCTTTTTTTGAAAATAGGCTCATTTTCCAACTCCCCTAGAGTTAAACAGATGAGTTTTACCGTTTTTGAATCCATTCAGCAGATCTCCGGGTCTGCCGGTAGCAATTTTAGTATAGCTTAGTATAAATCATTGAATCTGATTAGACCATAAGCATCTCTTTCAAAAATGACCAAATATTTTCAATATTTTTCCTATTTAAAACTTGACTTTTCAGTAGTTACATTATGTACTAAGAACGACAGAAAATGAAAAGTTGCAATTTTCCAGGCTGATAAGGATAGGAACTATACTCTTATTCTGGCATAATAATCAGGGAACTTTGGACTTTTTTGGAACTTTTTTGGAAATAGTCCCCAGCTAGGTAACTTCCAGTATGGCCAGCACTAAGCCACTAAGGTAATAATAAAATAGCTGGAGACTATATTTAGGCACTGCGTAATATCATTGCGCCTGCTGCACCCATGGCCAAGTTCCTTGATTATTACGCCAGAATGAGAGTATAGTAATTCCTATCCATATCAGCCTGGAAATTCGCAACTTTTCATTTTCTGTCGGTCTTTGTACATGATGTAACTACAGAAGAGTCAAGTTTTAAATAAGAAAAATATTGAAAATCTTTGGTCATTTTTGAACGAGATGCTAATGGTCTATGATTTATGCTAAGCTATGCTAAAAGTGCTAACGACAGACCCGGATGTCGGCTGAATGGATTCAAAAATGGTACAACTCATCTGTTTAACTCTAGGGGAGTTGGAAAATGAGCCTATTTTCAAAAAAGTGGAGTGTTCCTTTAAGTACACTTAAGCAGAGTTCAAGTATATTTTTAAGTATACTTTATGTTGTAAATATACAAATATCTGTCTACTAGTAGTTTACTTTATGTGTACTACTTTCAATACTCAATATTCTTGGGACTGAATTGGTCCACTTACTAGTATATAAAAGTATACTTTTAAGTCTACTTTAAGAATAACAGTAGTAAACTTTGAGTACACAACTAGTATACATCTATGTTTTCAATTTGTACTGCAAGTATACTAAAAGTGAACTTCTAGGTATACTGATAGTTTACTAATTAAATACTTTTTTATGCATTTTAGTACAGTTTGAAGTATAGTCTCAGTAAACTACGAGTAAGTATACTCTTAAGATTTCTTTAAGTGAACTTTACATCATACTTTAAGTATACTACTATGTCCCTATTTAGGTATTGATTTGTATATATTTTGTTATATGAACATATTATCTGAACATACAAAATATCAAAATAAATAAATAGACAACATTTTGAACAAAAAGCTAAAAAAAAAGACTATTCATGATAATCAAAATGTAGATGGAGTTAATCAACACCCCAAAGCTTAACAGTCATTATTACCTCTTCATGGGTCGACATTTTATTCCATAACGTTACACAGTTTTACATATCTATGGTTTTGATGCAGTTTTATTTTTATGTCTGACGATTGTGTTAGATTACATTTGGATGCAGCTAATGTTTCAGTTTCTTCCTCACTAGTGTTTTGGAAATTCTAGCATATAACAATGAAAACACGGTTTCTCAGAGCACAAGTATAGCTCAGATATACTTAGATTTGTTCTAAGTGTAAGTCAAGTTTACATAGTCTATATAAGTATATATAGTCATTATTTAATTCCTATTTATGTGTTTCCTAGTCTCTATCTGACCGTTCAACATACTTTGAGCAATTCAGCATTACTTGTGTGCTACAGACCCTCGTAATATTGATAGTACTGGGTGTGCTCTGTAATAGCCATAATAAATTTTATGCAGTGTAATAGGACTCACATCTCAGACTGACTAATGTTCAGTTGGTCCTGACCCGAACTGGAACGCAGAGGCTATTCTAGATTACTCAATGTGAGCACCGAGTGATTCGACCATTTGTCATTTGTTCAGATGACCTCCTTTAAACCCAAGACACATGACTGAACATATTTTTTTGATAAAACTTGGAAAGAGTAGCACTTGGAAATCTGATTCATTTTAGTGAATTCAGAAGTATTCCCATATTTCTGTGTGTGTTGTGTTTTTTATTTTATTTTAGTTTTTTCTTTAAAAAACATATCCTTAATGTTTAATGATAATAATGTGTAATATGGGATAATGTACAATCATTATTACAGTCATTATTGCTAAAAAAAAATAAAAAATGGGTGGGATATATAAGAGTTGGTTTACTTGAATCAGTTCTTTCGAATTGATTCATTGAGTCATTATACAGAAGAATTCCCATACGTCTGTTTTTATTTTATTTTATTTTATATTTTTTTCTTTTATTTTATGGTAGTTAAAGTCAATTCTTTTAAACAGATTCTTTGAGTCATAAAACAGTTATTTATTTATTTATTTTGGTAGTTCGAATCGATTCTTTTGAACTGATTCTTTGAGTCATTACACAGAAAAATTCCCATACATCTGTTTTTATTTTATTTTATTTTATTTTACAGAAGAATTCCCATACTTCTGTGTGTGGTTTTTTTGTTATTATTATTTTATTTTATTTATTTTGGTAGTTAGAATTGATTCTTTTGAACTGATTCTTCAAGTCATTATACAGAAGAATTCCCATATTATTGCATTTTTATTTTATTTTATTTATTTACTTATTTTGGTAGTTAGAATCGATTCTTTTGAACTGATTCTTTGAGTCATTACACAGGAAAAATTCCCATACATCTGTTTTTATTTTATTTTATTTTAAAGAGTTAGTTAGAATAGATTTTTTTTAACTGATTCTTTAAAAAAGATCTATTGTTTTCAAATTTGTCACAGATAGTCCTGCCCCCAAACTCAAAGTATTTTAACATAACAAAGATGACATAAATCACCTTAAAATAACATTTCAAAACCCTTTAGCAACATATTCTCAGCACTGCTCAGAAGTTGCATCGAATTTCATCTAAATGTTCAGGACGTCTACTTCAGCTCCTTTACAATAGCGATCGGCGTCTGTCCACACAGGTGAGTGTGTATGTCTGGTCTCCTGCGCACTTGTGGTTCGTACGCAAGACAAGATTACTTTCACATACGTACTGAGTTACAGTCATGAACCTAGCAACCACGTAACCATACACTGCCCAGCATACTCCCCCTATCATTAAGACACATTGAAGTGCACTAAGTGGTGTCATGTTGTAATGTCAATGCTAGTCTTTTAGGGTGGTGACTATTCCGGTTGAGACGTATAGAATTGAACTAGAGTAGCCTTTCACCTTTGCCCTGACCTGTTCTTTTCAATCTCAGTCTCAATGGCTATCAAATTGGCTTGGATGAAGCCACAATGGCTGATGGGAGCTTGTGGGCCTGTTGATATGAGTTGATGGTGGATCAGATAAAGCCTGTCTCCCACTTTCTCCTTCTCTCTTTCTCCTCATACCTCTGTGGGGGGCACTGAAACCAGACCCCCGGACATGCACCGGAGGAGCTGGAGATATGAGGCTCATTGTTCAAAGAGAGTCGAAGCTTTATCTGTAGCTGGAATGGCGACCATGTTGGTTCAAACTCAAGAGGCTGCTTGAGTATTTAATCAGGTTGTGTGAAGATATAGTAGGTCTTCATCAGCATCGTCAGCGCCCTCGGGCTTAACCTTGCGTTATCTTAAACAAACTGTAAGATTAGAAAGTTTTTTGGTTAATGATGATAATGGAGTAGATTGTGTTGTGTTTAGTTCAGCACTCCCTTGTAATGACCAAGAACGTTGTCCTGGGACTGTTTACAAATGCTCTTCAATGACATGTTTAGTATTTAAAGTATTCATTTGATAAGTAAAGGACAGAAATGGAAAATAAACTGATCAGGATTTGATACACAAAGTGGTCTTGTACACCATCCACCAAATTTATACATATATATATATATATATATATATATATATATACAGACACACACATTTTGCAATAAGTATAATAACGGTGTATTTTTATTTTATCAAAAATACAGTGAAAACAATAATACTGTGAAGTAATTGATTTTTATAATTGATTTTTTATTGATTATTATTTTACATATTTTGGTGATGCTCTGTTTCAAATAATTGATTTCTACTTAATTGTTGTTATTATTATGATAATTATAAATATTTGATTTCTGTTTAATACATTGTTATTTTATTTTATTTTATTCTACTTTATTTTTATTTTACCTTATTTTTTTGGTCATGCTCAGTTTCAAATAATTGATTTCTATTTGATATATTATTACTATCATTAATAAATATATTTTCTATTTTATATCATATAATTTTACATTTTTTATTTTGGTGATGCTCAGTTTCAAATAATTGATTTCTATTTATTTTATTTGTGATGCTAAATAGATTGTTAGACAATAAATAATAATAATATTATTATTAAGAAATATTAATTTGTATTTAATTTTATTTTATTTTGGTGATGCTCAGTTTCAAATAATTGATTTCTATGTAATATATTATTATTTTATTTTATTTAATTGTATTTATATTTTGGTGGTGCTTAGTTTCAAATAATTGATTTCTGTTTAATATAATAATAATAAATATTTATTTTGTTTTATATTATTTTATTGTTATTTCAAATAGTGGATTTCTATTTAGTATATTATTATTTTATTTATTTTATTTTATTATATTTTTTTGCTGATGCTCAGTTTCAGATCATTGATTTCTATTTAGTATATTATTATTATCATGATTTATAGCATAATTAATAAAAAGAAAGGCTATATTTATTTATACTGTGAAATATTACAGTTTCAAATACAGTTTGATTTCTATATATTTTATTTTATTTTTGTTGATGCTCAGTTTCAAGTAATTGATTTTTATTTATTTTATTTTATTTTATTTTGGTGATGCTCAGTTTCAAATAATTGATTTCTATTTAGTATATTATTATTTTTATTATTATGACTTAAAGTGTAATAAATAAAAATAAATGCTGTATTTATTTAATCAAAAATATAGTAAAAACAATAATACTGTGATATATTTCTACAGTTTCAAATATAGATTGATTTCTGCTCAATTTCAAGTAATTGATTTTTATTTGATTTTATTTATTTTTGCTTGTTTGTTGGTTTGTTTGTTTTTTTGGTGCTGCAAATCTGACTTTTCAGCTGCCTAATCTTTTGTAACATTATAAATATCACTTATATCAATATCAGTGTATTGTGTCCTTGCTAAGTAAAAGCAAAGAAAGCTAATTAAACAGTATTCATTGCTGAGAACAAAGCAATAAAAATTGTGTGTAATGTTTATCATATCAATACTTAGAGTCATAGACAGCATAAGGACTAGTTTAAAAGACACGCTATACATACCCACCCCAAACAACCTTCACGAAAATATAAATATCCTCCGAAACTCTGAAATTATTCAAAAGTTTGAATGACAGTCTCTCCGGAGAAGGGGCCGCTTTTCTCTTCTTCTCTTTTAAGAGCTCCTAGGCCTGTTGAAACTCTCTATTGTTCATGAATAGAGTCAGAAAAAGAGAGAGGTGGGTGGGTATACCCTATTCCCTCCCCTTCAGCTCTTTCTTCCCCTCCTCCTCGGTCCTCACTATGGGCCATGTCAGTGCTCCTCAAGTCTGCAGGCCCATGGTCTCCTGGAAGACCCACTCCTCTTCCAGACAACTTTTCCTACTTCTGAGGCTTCTTTTTTGGAATAAGCAGAGCAGGAGCCCTGCTTGATAATGGAGGTGGTGCAACAGGTTGGACATCAGCTACAGGTATCTCCATTCGGGATATCCGAGTGTCTTTCAGGTAATTCTGCTATTGAACTGTACAGTGCTAAGCTTTTGAGATGATAGAATGGTTTACTAGATTTGCATAAACACTGAGTGTGACAACATAAATCATTTTCCATAAGCCGCGAAGATTAATTTGAGCGCTCACAGATGCCAGAGTGGTTTTATTTGTAGCGATAAGGGCCTTTTGTGTCTGTCTGAGTGGGACATTATTTATGAGTTTAGACAATTTCATGAACAATTAGTCACAACGAACGGTCTCTGCTTTCTTTCTCGCTCCCTTTTTTCCTCAAAACAGTCCCAGTTTCTGTGTTTCTTCATCCTTTCAGATGTGTTGATGGATCTCGGCTGTCTCTTGAGAACCTCAGATGCTCTCTGTTGTGCAACTCACATGATACAAAGGCTAAATTTGCTTATATCTCGTTGAATATTTCTTAGCAGCTCCCATAGGCTTTTAAAAACACTTTATGGAAGCTGAGAGGAGTTCAAGCTTGACCAGGATGTATGAAATATGTTATGTCTGTCCTGGGCAAACAATGCTATACAGCATTGTCCTTTTTCCTGCCAGCTCCTTGCGCTTCCTTAGTGTGCTGTGAGCATCTAAATCAAATATTTGTTGTGTTTCATAACACAACATAAGAAAATAAATCAATATCTGTATCTTTGCATTGTTAAAATGATTCCCGTGTAACAATGGGCTTATTTATGTGGCTGTTTAGTTAATAAAATGGCTGTTGATCTTTGGGATTAGCCAAGTCAATGATGGGAACGCACATAATGGAGCGTTTAAGGGTGAGGGGGCGTTTCTGGAGAAGGTATGTGACAGTAATTGCTGCTCACTATAACCCTTTTGTTTGGTTCCACCTGGTTTAGGCCCGTCTTATAGCTCAGGTCACTCATTAAAGAGCAGACAAGCTCATATTTGGACCAAAGATTGTACAATAACATATATGCATGGCTTCATGTTTAGAAAATTTTGCATTATAATTTTGTAAA
This sequence comes from Cirrhinus molitorella, assembly GCA_033026305.1. Taxonomy (NCBI): domain Eukaryota; kingdom Metazoa; phylum Chordata; class Actinopteri; order Cypriniformes; family Cyprinidae; genus Cirrhinus; species Cirrhinus molitorella. The sequence continues at coordinate 7,814,390 of CM065138.1, read as the reverse complement.
TATTTATACTATTCCATTTAAATGTTTTTGGTTCTTTTAAAGATTTTAATGCTCACCAAGGCTGCTTTTATTAAATAAAAAAATACAATAAAAATAGAAAAAATGTGAAATATTATTACAACTTAAAATAATTGTGTTCTATTTTAATGTGGTTTCAAATTTAATTTATTTCTGTTATGCAAAGCTGAATTTTCAGCATCATTACTTCAGTCTTCAGTGTCACGTGATCCGTCAGAAATCATTTTATTTTTTCTGATTTCTGCTCAAGAAACATTCTTATTATTATCAGTCTTGAAAACAGTTGTGCTGCTTAATATTTTTTGAAAACCATTAACCATAAATCGACAACATTTTTATTTGTACATTACATTACATTACATTACATTACATTACATTACATTATTCATTATAATTTATTAATTTATTAAATTAATCAGTTAATATTTATTATTTAAATTTTTTATACTATAATAATTATAATTATATTTAACAATTGTAATTATAAAATCATATTAATGTTAATTTTGTATTGATATTTGTCATTTAAATGTCACTTTTGATCAATTTAATGCATTTTTGCTAAATAAAAGTATTAATTTATTTAAAAAATACTTACTGCAAACTTTTAATTAGTGGTGTATATAAAAGTATAAATATTAAATATTAATTATGCATTATATTTTTCAACATTGTCAACATTTTTCACAATTTATTTTCTGCTTTTTGTAATGCATTATGGGATTAATGCATTGTGTGAAAAATATATCTATATAAATAAAAAATATATATATATATATATTTAATATTGCCATTTGTATGAATACATTTTATATAATGTTTGTAAAATTATTTATATATGTTGAATTATTATATTATTAATTATAATAATTTATTAATCATATAATATGTAAGTGATTATAGTTATTTATTAATATGAATCATATTAATAAATTACGAACTGAGCATGCAAAATTACTTAGGACACTTTAGTGCTTCACTTTTTAATAAATAAATATAAATCAATTTATAATCAATTTAAAGTATTAACATTTTAATTTGTATTATTAAATTATTCATCATAATTTCTTAAATTATTGAATCCATCAGTTCATATTTATTATTTTACATTATTATAATATAAGTAATATTTAATATGTATAATTATGTAATCATATTAATGTTAATTATTTATTGATATTTGTCATTTAAATGTCACTTTTGATCAATTTAATGCATCTTTGATAAGTAAAAGTATTGATTTCTTTCAAAAATACTACTCCACAAAACTAACAAACTAACTTTTAAATAATAGTGTAAATATAAAATTTGTTAAACATACATAATGCATTATATATATATATATATATATATATACTGTAGTTATATACAACTAATGCAATGTGATGTAATTTTACACTTTAGTGCTTCAGTTTAAAAAAATAATAATAAATATGAATCTATAAGTATTTAACATTTTTTTATTAGTAAATGATTCATATTCAATTAAATAATTGATCAATTCATATTTATTCTCACATTATTATTTATAATATAATTTTTACTTAATATTTATAATTATGTAATCATATTAAGGTGAATTATTCATAGATGTTTGCCATTTAAATGTCACTTTTGGTCATTCCTAATGCATTCTTGCTAAATAAATAATTTCTTTAAAAAATACTACAAAATAGTAGTGTAAATTTAAATAATGCGTTATATTTGTATAACATTGTATAACATTTTCCACCATCTTGTATATATTTGTTCTGCTTTTTGTATTGCATTATTGCATTGTATTCTGAGGGAGTAATGCTGCCTTAAAATTTGCTCTATTTTGGAGGACTGTTCAGATTTTGCCTCAGGTCTCATTGGTTTTGTTATTCCCATGAAACTTCACTCTGCTTCCTGTCAGAGTCCTGTGGTGTGACAGGTTGTCTAGTCGCTTCAGAAGAGCCCGCCTTGCCATCGCTCCATGCAATCATTTAATAAGTTAAAGTCTCAAGCGCAGACACTGACCCAGAGATTGTCTGACTGCAGCTCTGACCCGTTTATTTCACTGCAGACTCTTGAAGACTTTAATTAGAGGACTGTCAATGAACACCTCCCTTTTCCTTTGATCCAGTATTAACACAAAACATCTATTATCTTTTCTTGTATGTATGTATATGTATGTCACGATAGCCACTTCCACTGGCTTCTGCCAAATCACAAATGAATGGAGCAGCTTCTCAAAGTGGACAGCAGAATAGCGACATTTACTTGGGATTACTGCGAACGGCCACCTTTGGAGATATAATCCTGTTTATTGGTCAAATCTCCTGACAAGCATGAAATCTCCCCTGCTATCTTTGGCTTTCCCTGGAGTACTTGGTTTATCTCATGTTATGTTTTCCCAGAGCGAAGTGTGAGATTGACATAGTGCCTTTGATTGGATTTACTGGCGGAAACAATGGCTTGCGTTATCTCTGCAGCTGATTGGTGGAGAGCAGGGACTGTGATTAGCCAATCATTCACCTTATCTGACCTACATATACTTACAAATCTGTTCACTCACATTTGCCAAGAGTGAATAAATGACATGTGGTTTACAATATGATAATTATATAGCTTGATAACCCATCTGTCATATAAGTGTCATATCAAGAAGTAATTAGCATCCAGACTAGGATCTGAGAGAGCAAAATTACTTTTGAACCTGTAGTGAATTTGGACAATGGGATAAATGTAATAAATAATATATATATATATATATATATATATATAATAATAATATTGATATTTGCATTTTTAAATATTGTTAAATAATAAAAAAAAATTATTAGTTTATTAGTATTAGTTTTTTAAATAATTATTTATTTGTTAATGAATATAATTATTAGATCATGTTAATATTAATTAACTAGGAATTGAACATGCAGAGTTACTTTGAACCTGCAGTGAATTTGGCCAACACTGTGATTATAAATAAAATAAAATAAATAGATAATAATATTTAATAAATCTGTAATAAATAAATATTAACATTAACTAAACATTTACCTATATAAAAATACATAAACAATTATTTATATAAAATAGTTATTTAATGGTGACATTTTTATCAATATATTTTCAATACTGTTTAATTATTATTTAATCATATACTTTAATTGGTTATTCATTATTATTTATAATAATTTATTAATTTACAATTTTGCTAGTGATTACAATTATTTAATCATACTAATATTAATTAACTAGGAATTGAGCATGCAAAATTACTTTGAACCGGGAGTGAATTTGGACAAATAAAATATTAATTATAAGTAAATCTTTAATTATATAAAAATATTGATTTGATGTTGACGTTTGTATACATTTTCATTACTGTTAAATTATTATTTAATAATATAATTTAACTGGTTATTTATTATTATGTATAATAATTTATTTATTAAAAGTTTTGCTAGTGATTATAATTATTTAATCATATTAATATTAATCAACTGGAAGTTGAGCATTCAAAATTACCTTGAACATGCAGTGAATTTGGACAACACTAGAATTATAAATAAAATAGCTATAAATAAATAAATAGTAAATAAATAAATAATAATATTTAATAAATATTAAAAAAATAAATAATTACTAATTATAAGTAAGTATTTAATATAAAAGTAAATAAATAACAATATGTAATAAATATTGACTAAATAACAGATAATTATAAGTCAATATTTATATAAAAATAAATAAATGATTATTTATATAACAATTTTGATTTAATGAAATTTTTAGTACTGTTTAATTATTATTTAATAATAGCAGTTAATTGGTTATTTACTATTATTATTATTTATAATAATTTATTAATCATACTAATGGCTAATGATTATAATTATTTAATCATATTTACATTATTTAACTAGGAACTGAACATACAAAATTACTTTGAACCTATTATTATTATTATTATCATTATACATTTTGCTAGTGATTACAATTATTTAATCATTTTAATATTAATTAACCCGGAATTGAGCATGCAAAATTACTTTGAACCTGCAGTGAATTTGTACAACACTATAATTATAAATAAAATAGCTATGAATAAATAAATAAATATATTAATAATACATAAATATAATAATAATATAATAATATTTAATAAATAAAATAACTATTAATTATAAGTAAATATTTGATATAAAAATAAATAAATAACAATATTTTATAAATATTAACTAAATAAATAACTAATAAATGTAAGTAAATATTTATATAAAAATTACTTATTTCACATTATTATTTAAAATATATGTATAATTACTATGTATAATTATGTAATCATATTAATGTTGGTTATTGATATTTGGTGTTATTATAAAATAAATTATTTGAATAATTAATATTTGTTAACATTTGAAAATGTTAAAATATGCATAGGAATGGAAGCCTAGTGTGATTTCACCATTAGAAGAGCAGTTTCCTTGATGCCGTTTCCTTAACCATGATTAACTTTACATAAACTGAGTACATTTGCCACATGTCTGTTCATGTCTGTCCCATCCACCAACTCTCTCAATCATCTGTAATAAAAAGCAGAGAGTCAAATGCATTGCATGTTAATCGAGTGCTGGATTTATTCCATGACATTCTAAGATGTAGTTACCAAATGGCAGTGTTATCTTCTGACAGCTGCTTGGGTTCCCAGACAGGCAATCCATCAAATTCTCATCAATTATGTTTCATATTTATCACGGCAGTGAGTCCAAATCTCTGCACTATTCGTTCCATCGGCTATCTGCGCTCAAACGATAAGCTTTCCAGATCACAACCTAGTTTATTTACATAATTAAACATGGTTATTATTAGACGTGCTACACGCAGAATGTAATAAAATTGTTTTATGTGCTTTGACTAATAGAGACGTGTTTATTGCGTAAGCCCTGACATGGGTTGTAAATCCAAGTTAAGATTATTAGGCCCGAACACAACAGGCTGTTTGTGAGTTTGCCTAAACCTTTATTTCACACTCTTTATCAAGACTGCTTTACGAAGGTCACGATCTGCAACTGCAGTAGCTGTGATCCAGTGACGTAATGCTGAATAATCAACTGCGATATGATATCGGTATGACAGCTACAAGAATTGATTCAGTGTGTCACTGGACTCAGAGTGCATGGAGAAACGGCGAGCTTTCCACGCAACTGCATCAATCATTCATGCCACATTAGCGCTAGAAGCCAGAGTTCGTCCCTTAGAGCTCGTATAAGCACTGCTGTATGCCTGAGACTTAAGAGAGAAAGAAAGAGTGGAGAAAGTGAAATGTGTTTTGTTTGCTGGAGCCATGGAAGCACAGCTTGCTAGTTCTGTGGAACATACTAGCTGGAAATGACTGTAAGCAATCTGCCTAATTCCTGTGCCACGGTGACAGAGTCGATTCCCTGACAACAGACAACAGTAAACCGTATTAACGGTAAACATGCCTGATGAACTATAGTAAAGACTGTACATCCTAACATCACTGCTTGAATGACCACTGACGTTAATGAATTCGGAGTGCTTTAAATGAGCGACCACGTGTCTGTAGTTAGTCATTTGCCTAAAACACACCCACAGCTCTGTGCACAATTTTTCATATACAGCTGTACATACACATATCTATGGAAGCCTGTTTCCAGCACTGAATAAAAATGAAAAAGAGGTATAGAAACTCTCAATTCTGAATATATAACTCACAAATGCGAGTTTATATTACAATTATGAGGAAAAGTCAGAATTACGAGTTTATATCTCTCAATTCTGATTTTAGAACTTGCAATTGCAAGTTTATAACCCAACTGAGAAAAAAGTCAGAATTACAAGTTTATAACTCCCAATTGCGAGTTTACATCTAACCATTCTCAGAAATTTCACACAATTTCTCAGACTTGCATGATATAAACTCAGCTGTAAGTTATAAAGTCAGAATTGGGATATATAAGCTCGCAATTCTGAGAAAAGAAGTCACAACTGAGAAATATAAACTTGCATTTCTGAATTTATATCGCAATTGTAGGAAAAAATGAGAATTACAAGTTTATATCTCTCAATTCTGACTTTATAACTCGCAATTGCAAGTTTATAACTCAGTTGTAAAAAAAGTCAGAATTCCGAGTTTATATCTCACAATTCTGACTTTATAACTCACAATTGTGAGTTTATATTCCAATTGTGAAAAGAAAAAAGTCTAGAGTTTATATCTCAATTCTGACTTTTTATCACAATTGCGAGTTTACATCTAACTATTCTCAGAAATGTCACGCAATTTCTCAGAGCTGTTTGACATAAACTCACAATTCTGAGAAAAATAGTCAAAATTACAAGTCTGTATCTCTCAAATCTGACTTCATAACTCACAATTGCAAGTTTATAACCCAACTGAGGAAAAAGTCAGAATTACGAATTTATATCTCTCAATTGCAAGTTTTTAACACACAATTGCGAGTTTACATCTAACAATTCTCAGAAATTTCACACAATTTCTCAGAATTGCATGATATAAACTCACAGTTGTGAGTTATAAAGTCACAATTGAGAAATATAAACTTGCATTTCTGAGTTTGTAAGAAATTACAAGTTTATATCTCTCAATTCTGATTTTAGAAACTAACTTTTTGTGGCTGTGTACAGCTCATGAATATTTAGTGAGGTCAAGCTCATTATGATTGGTTGTCTGTTGCTGATTACTTACTGTTGGATTCCAGCAGGTCTTGGTAACATCACAAGCTAAATATTAAAATTGTAGCACTGATAGAGATAGGTATTGATGTTATTTTCCGCTGTTTAAACATAGTATTTTAGTCTTTTGTCTTCATTTACCCTTTTCTGTTAATCTTTCTAAATTTCTGTCATGTTGAAAAAATACTCATTTTGAATTATATTACATATTTTTTAATTAAATAATAATTAAAATGGAACGATTAGTTCACTTCCAGAATAAAAATGTCCTTATAATTTACTCATCCGAGATGTCTTTCTTTCTTCAATCGAAAAGAAAAGAAAAAGGTTTTTAAGGAAAACATTCCAGGATTTTTCTCCATATAGTGATTGATTGTGTTCAAAAATTCATTTTTTCATTAACAACATGTAATAATAATAATAATAATAATAAAAAAACACAATCTCAAGATTTTCTGTTTTTTAAAAGTTGTTTGAACTTGACTGGCACATTTTTCAGAATGGTGTGTCAAAAGACAGCAGTGCAGTAGTCAAAAACATCCATCTAGTGCATATTTACATAGAGAATAAAATGGAAAAGTAGCACAGTGGAATGCAAAAAGGGTTAAGTGTAATGAAAAGCACTTTACATTTTGAATGTATCCTTTTCCTCTCCATTGTGGCTAACTTAGTCAGTATAATGGGTTATATAAGACTGTTTTTCATGACAGGGTCATCGGATCAGATCAAACACCATTTCCAAAACAGGAAGCAATAAATCACTTTCATGAAAATCCAAGTTATTGTCCTTAGAAGCCAAGATTGTGACACTTTGATTTTGAACTTTGCAGCATTACACTAGTTAGCTCCGCTCACCATCAAATCCCATTGGTTGAAAGTTGCTTTTATGGCTGTATGCAGTATTAAACATCAGATTGGTTGTAAATGTGAAGTAGTTAAAATCTCTTATGAGTGTATTTGCATTCTGGTGGTCAAGTCACCAAAAAGAGCATGATTGGTCCATCCTGGATGCTGTGGAGGAATAAACAGGAAGAAACAGGAAAAATGAGGTCACTGGGTTTGTTGCGTTAAAGGAAGGCAAGTCACTTCTTCCTGTTACTCATGTCTGTAAAGGTTATGTGGGCTCTACTCTGAGGAAAGAGAGAGAAAGAGAGAAGACAATACACACTAGAAACTCTTTCGGGAGTCAAAGTATGTTTGCATAACAATCCGTTCACACAGCGCAGCCTGCGAATGCCTCCGGACAGCTGCTTGGAAAAAGCTTCCTGAACTGCACTGACATCTGAATAAAGACCTTCAGTTGATTATGTCAGTGCAGTTGGTGTTAAACCCACAAGCATGCGTGACAGACGTTCGCTCTGAGATTTACTATTCTATCAAAGCAGCATATTGAAGATCTCATTTAATTTAACAAGATGAGTAAGAGTTTGTCTGGGTCAGTGGTTACTAACCGACTTACTGGACAGACACATGGCGTGCACAGACCCGCTGTTTGTGAAGGAAAAATATCGCTAAACGGTTTACTCATGGTGAATGCAAAGATGAGTAAGATCAGAAATACTGGAGCAGTTGTTCAGGACGTCCTGAGGAAGCAGGGTGTGCATTTCTAAATCAGGGAAACGGGAAGAATGCAGGGAATGCTGGAGAGATGACTGAACAAGGAGTCAGCCAAGACAGATAGTGCTTGGGTGTGTGTGTGTGTGTCAGGAGGTCAGGATGAGACTAGACAGTGTTTTTTTTATGATTTGCATCATGAAAAGAAGTATATGCTCCATTTAACTAATTTATAGCATTTAATAATTTTTTAATGGGAGGGTTAGTATGTTTTTATTAATGTCTTATCATTTTGTTACATTGATAAAACATTAACCCACCAATAGTAATGAAATCATATAAGAATGTATGTCTATGAATAAATATGTTAAGTTTTTTGCTTCAATAAAATAAAAATCAAACATTTCCAGCATTATTTCTCAAACAAAATAAAATAGGAATTAAACATTTCCAGCATAATTTTTCAGATACAATAAAATCAATTAGGAATTTAATATTTACAGCATTATTTCTCAGATAAAATAAAATAAATAAGGAATTTAATATTTCCTGCATAATTTTTGAGATAACATAAATTAGGAACTGATCATTTTTAGCATTATTTCTCAAATAAAATAAAATAAAATAGGAATCAAACATTTTCAGCATTTTTTTCTAAAAAAAAAAAAATAAATAATAATAATAATAAATAAATAAATAAATAAATAAATAGAAATAAAATAAAATAAAATAAAATAAGAACTGAACATTTCCAGCATTTTTTTCTAAAATAAAATAAAATAAATAGGAATCAAACATGTCCAGCATCATTTCTCAAATAAAATACAATAAAATAGAATAGGAATTGAACATTTACAGCATTATTTCTCAAATAAAAACAACAAACAGAATTGAACATTTCCAGCATTATTTCTCAAATAAAATAAAATAAAATAACATAAAATAAATAAGAATCAAACATTTCCAGAATTATCAAAAAAAAAAAAAAAAAAAAGAATTAAAAATAAGAATCAAACATTTCCAGCATTGTTTCTCAAACTAAATAAAATAGGAATTGAACATTTTCAGCATTTCTATAAAATAAAATAAAATAAAATAAAATAGGAATCAAAGATTTCCAGCAATTACTTCTAAAATAAAATAGGAATTTAACATTTCCATATTATGCAATTTAAATACATAATAAATGCATAAATAAAAAAAATATATATTAAATTACATTTTAAATTAAATTACAATTTTTAGTCCAATCTTGCTTGTATAGGCTATGAGGTATATAACAAAAAATACAAGAAGACAAGTTACATTGTTGTACGCCTAAAAATACATCATTTTTATACCCAAAGACATAAGATAAACGCAATGAAGTAACTGAACAACAGCGTCCTCCATTCAGAGTCATCGGTCTGCATGACGTCACGCAGCTGTAAACGCCAAACAAACAGCGTAGTCCACCTAGCGCGTGAGGGGAGGGACTGACAGCAGAGCCGCTTAATCCCATTGTGTCTCGCGCAGCCGGTGCGCGAGGTGCTGGTGTGCGGAGGAGCAGTGCGCGCGGCCGTGTGGAACCCAAGTGGGATTTATTTCTGCAGTACTTTGAGTCCATACGCATGCAACAACCACCCGCAACTGGATGCCAAAGGGTTAGTATGCATACAGAGGCGATCTTTTATAGTCTTGGCTTGTGTGGTGGTTTCATTTTGAAGCGCGCAAAATCTGACTGACTGTAAGTTAACTGTTGCTGAGAGTGTAAACGAGACTGGATTTATGGACTCAAATCGCAAATGTGGAGGTTTAAGTGTTAAGTGCCTCTAAGGATGAGTTCATTGAACGCGTTGTTCTTGCGTTTAAAAAAACGACGCGACGCGTTTTAAAAAGTTGAACTATTTTTAACCCTCCACCTCATACTGCATTACGAAAGTAATGTTATTATTATTCTAGAATAGAATTGATCCAATTCCTGTAAAATGTATAAATCGCTTTGTTATTTATGAGGAAATTGTTTTGTTATGAGTTTGTAGCTATATTATAGTGTTTCATGTTACATTTTTAAGTTATATGTTATTTAGTTCATGTTTACTGCATTCATGTTGGTAACACTGCTCTATATAGTATTTATAGTGTTACTGACTACAGTTGCTAGTGAACCTGAAGTCAACATGTGGCTTTCCATTGTGCCACATGTATAATTATCAGCTCAGTTTACACTGATTTTAATAGCTCTCTATATATTTAATATAAGGTTAACTTTAAACTGCATCTTAAAAATGCAACACTAACATATGTCTGATGCATATGTCCACAGATGATAAAAATGATCACAGATGCAGTGCAAGAATGTATCCTAGGTCTTTACATCACAAGGGCACTGTTGTAGATTTATGATGTCAGTGGGACATTATCTTGACAGATGTTGAAAATGAAGCATTTTTGTTTGTCTTTCTGGGATGTTTTAGGGTTTGTGCGTGTGATGGATTGTTGTGAGAATTCCATAGGAGCAGCATACGCTGATAAACACACTCAGCATGAGAGGAATGTGTGTGTCTACGGCTCATTCCCATGTTGTTTATTACACACACACACACCATGCATTGATGGTTCTTGCTTGCGCTATATGTTACACTAGGTAAACTTGCTCTTCAGTAGTTAAACACACTGTCTCCCTATTGAGAAATATGCTGCTTTACTTAGTGTCTGTATATGAATTCCTAGTAAAAATGTTAAATGTACTCGCCTTCAGGTAATGCAAGACGCAGATGAATTTAAAGAGTTAGTTCACCCTAAAATGAAAATTAGCCAATTATTTACTCACGCTCAAGGCATTCTAGGTGTATATGACTTACTTACTAATTAAAAATTGTTCTGGCTCTTCCAAGCAGTCCAAAACAAGTCCAATAAAGTGCATCCATCCATAATAAAAAGTTCCTCACATGACTCCGGGGGGTGAATAAAGGCCGCCTTTTTAAATAAAAAATATGAATTTTTAAAATGTAATAATCGTAATCCTAACTGTTGTGCACAGATGATGTTTTTGCCATTCTAAAGCTTGGAAGAGCCAGAACAATTTTTAATATAACTCCAATTGCATTCGTCTGAAAAAAGGAAGTCATATACACCTAGGTGCCTTGAGGGTGAGTAAATAATGGGGTAATTTAAATTTTTGAATGAACTAATTCATCAGAATATTTGGAGAAAAGAATCATTGCATCACTTGCTCACCAATGGATCTATTGCAGTGAATGGGTGCCGTCAGAGTAAAAACATCACAGTAATTAATAAGTAATCCACACGACTCCAGTCCATCAGTTAATATCTTGTGAAGCATAAAGCAGTGTGTTTGTAAGAAACACATCCATCAAAGATGATTTTAACTTCAATGTAAATCTATACTTTTTTTTTCAGTGAATAAGACATCTTGTTTGAATCAGGAGAGAAATATGCACAGATCAAGCACTGTTTACAAGCGAAAACAGTCCAAAACTGTTCTAAACAGAAATGTCAGTAGATTTTGATGTGAGGGGACAATGGTGGATGGACTTTTCGCTGTATAGGAAGCTTTGTTATAGATTATGGATTTAGATTTTGGTAAAGTTATAACGCCTTAACGATGGATCCATTTGCTTCTTACAAACAAGCTTTTCACCTCACATGATGTTAACTGATGGACTGGAGTTGTGTGGATTACTTGTAATGTTTTTATCAACTCTTATTCTGACGGCACCCATTCACTGCAGAGGATCCGCTGGTGAGAAAGTGAATTTGTAAGTCTCCAAATCTGTTCTGATGAAGAAACAAACTCATCTACATCTTGAATGGTCTGAAGGTGTGTACATTTTCAGCATTTTTTTTTTAACTATTGTTTTAATGCTGCCAATAAACATATAGAGTCAACCAAAATTTATTCAGACACCTTCAACATTTCTCACATTATCACTATATTTTAGAAAATGGTAATACCTCAATTAGGAGTTAAATTGTGTCTGGACAAATCATACATTTTTTGTCAAATAACTTTGATAGAAAGGTATGTAACAAAACATGGATAGGTCAAGTGTCAAATAAAAGTTTTGGTCCCAAGTTTTTACTGGTAGTCCACTGTATTTTGAATTTTTGTGTCTAATATGTTACAGTTTACTTTATTTTGCTATCCTCACTTATATAAATGAACAGTGTCCTGCATTCACTAATTAAAAAATATAAAAAATTATGTCTGGCATCTGCTTTGGATAAAAAAGCGTCTGCCAAATGACTAAATGAATAACTTTTGGTTTGACTGTAGGTCATGCATTTGTATTAGTTAGTGAAAGATAAACCTCCTCAAAAAGATGTGTTTTGCAAGTATAATGCATTTCTATAATTCATTTTTCATCTACATAAGTGCTTTCGATATTTAAGCAGTGCGCCTGGAAAAACATGCACACAGAAAAGTGCGCATGATGCAATATTTGGCAGCGTAATGTAATGATGTTGTTTTAAATGTAATTAGCGTATCCATTTGCATATTAGCCTTATTTATTGAAGTAGATCTGTCAGCGGTGACATCGCGCTTGGCACATTACGGTTTGCTAACTGGCTCAGCCGTGCCCTGGTCCTGAAGATGGGCGATTGTTGAACGCTCAGCGGGCACAAAGGCCTCTCGTTAGCCTCCTGAGTGTGTGAACTGGCACCAGGATCAATGGCAGCAGGCTTGTGAAAAGCTGGTTCATAATGAACCCTTGAGAGCTCGTCACTCACCCGCTGCGAGGTAGAGAGAAGCCAAAATGATGAACGGTGAGCTCAGAACTTCAAAGCTTCTGTTTACAATTGGGAAACGTTGCTGGTCCTGGAATAGCATAAATGGGTCACCTCTATCTATACTCATGGGAAAAGTCTAGCTTAAAGAGCCACATTAACGTTAATGTACAGCCAGGTGATGGAGGGAGGGAGGGGAGGGGAAAAGCGTATGGGTCATAGATCGTTAAGTTCATTTAGAGAGGAAGGTAATCTATTAGAGTATCTGTGGGTAGTAAGATTGGGGTCAAGGGGTAAACTAGAGTGCTGTTTTATTGAGTAAAATGAATGAAAAGGGAATGACATTGTTTTGAGTGAAATGTGGGATGGTTAGACTAGTAGTATTTGTTTTCATGCCATTGTTTGGTACTTTGCTTCCATGTAAGGCGCTGTTCTAGATTAGAGCGTCTTATTTTGTGAATGGCATCCTGCCCTTTGAACCAAACTAAAGGCTTTTGTTGCAGAACTGCTCATTTTGAGGTTTGTGGTGGAGAAACCTGTACTATTTTTTTCACTTGTTTACCATTTCGATCCATACTGTGGAAGTGAACGGGAATGGACGCTATAAAAGCACGATAGAAGTGCTTCAGACTAATTTATTGTGTAGTTTAAGTCTTTAGAAGTTATATGATTATGAACTACAGTACATCACTGTTCAAAAGTGATGATTTTTTTGTATAAAGGTTGATTTGTTAATAAAGATGAGGTTCAGAAAAAGATTTTTCTTTAAGAAATTAATATTTTATTAAGCTAGGATGCATTAAATTGATCAAAAGGCATTTATAATGTTGAAATAAATGCTGTTCTATGAACTTTCTACTCGTCAGAGATTCTGATTTTCAACTGTTTTCAACATTGCAAATAATAAAAATGTTTCTTGAACCAAAAATAAGCATGATTTGACACTGAAGACTGGAGTAATGATGCTGAAAATTCAGCTTTGCATCACAGGAATAAATTACATTTTAAAATGTATTAAAATACAAAAAAGTTATTTTAAATTGTGATAATATATCACATTATTTACAACCATTTTTAGCGTATTTTGAGCATAAAAGACGTCCTTAAAAAACATAAAAAATTTCTAGAAAGAAATAATTATATATTTTTAATTGGCCTATACACTACCAATCAAAAGTTTTTGAACAGTAGGATTTTTTAATGTTTTTAAAATGCTTTTAATATTTATTTATTTTTTGCTCAATTATTTGATTCAAACTACAGCAGAAACACTAACATAAAACTAATAAAACGCTGAATTTTTAGCATCATTACTCCAGTCACATGATCCTTCAGAAATTATTGTAATATTCTGATTTCCTGCTCAAAAACATTTATTATTATTATTATTGTGTTGAAAACAGCAGAGTAGATTTTGTTTCAGTTTTCTTTGATAAATAGAAAGTTGAGAAGAACAGCATTTATCTGAAATAGAAATCTTTTGTAACATTATAAATGTCTTTATCAGCACTTTTGTCAATTTAATGCATCCTTGCTATAAAGTATTAATTTCTGTAATTTCTTTCCCTCCGCCAAAAAACAACTTTTGAATGGTATAGTGTATAATGTTACAGAAGCTTTTTATTTCAGATAAATGCTGATCTTTGGATCTTTCTATTCATCAAAGAATCCTAAAAAATGTACTCAACAGCAATTATTTTTAATATTGATAATAATAAAAAAGCAGCAAATCAACATAGTAGAATGATTTCTGAAGGATCACGTGACACTGAAGACTGTAGTAAATTTAGCTTTGGTCACAGGAATAAATTACATTTAAAAATTTATTAAAATAGAAAGCAGTTGTTTTAAATAGTAAAAATATTTCACAATATTACTGTTTTTGCTGTACTTTGGATCAAATAGTTGCAGGCTTGGTGAGCAGAACAAAATTCTTTGAAAAACATTACTGTTCAAAAACTTTTGACTGGTAGAGTGTATGCAGCATTAACATATTCCTGCAATGACAGTTAGAGCTAAAACTCACTTTAAGGTTTGAAAACATTTCTTTTTAAATATCTGAATGCTTTAATGAATCACATGATTTTATGTGAAGTGTGAAATGTCATTTCAGGTCACATTGCAGTTGGGTGGACTGAGCTGGCTAGCACTTTTATCCATTTTCTCTCTCTCTCTCTGAAACAGGTGTTGTGTTAATTGGTAAACAGTCATTGTTTACTGCTAGATAGGCTCATTTATGATTCATTTAGCTTCCTCTTGGTCATCAGACGGTCTGTTGAGGCCTGTTGTGTGAGTGTGCATGTGTTGTCATATGTGCTCAAGCGGTAGGAAGATGAGACCGCAGCAGATGGTCTGTAAACTGCGCTCGAGCCGGACCCCTGTCGAGTCTGCCCTTTGTTGCATGCATGCATTCCTGTGTGAGCGGGTCGGTGCATATGCCATGACACTTTAGTCTTGGCTTAGGTTGCCGTTATCTTACCCTCCATTCATCTCCTGCCTCAGGCGGTGGGCTGCAGCTCAGCATTCCAGCTTTTGTTTCCTTCATTTCCATTTGTAAAACAGGTGTGGATGCCGAAACACTAGTGCAAGTTTGCGAAATGTAAATGAGAGGGGTTGTGTTGACTTTTAAGATATCCTTTGAATAGTTTTATTTGTGTTTAAGTAAAGAAAATACATCTTAATAGGTGACATGACCAAGTGTATCATAACAAAGGCCATTTACAGTTGAAGTCAAAAATTTCCATACTGTACACCTTACAGAATCTGAGGGATCGTACAAAATGCATGTTATTTTTTATTTAGTACTGACCTGAATAAGATATTTCACATAAAATATGTTTACATATATTCCACAAGCGAAAATAATGGTTACATTTATAAAAATGACCCATTCAGAAGTTTACATCCCCTTGATTCTTAATACTGTGTTATTACCTGAATGATCCACAGCTGTATTTTTTTGTTTAATGATAGTTGTTTATGAGTCCCTAGTTTTCCTGAAAAGTTTACCTGCCTGCTGTTCATTAGAAAAATCCTTCAGCCTTCAAATCCTTGTTGTTTTTTCAGCATTTTTGTGTATTTAAACCCTTTCTAACAATGACTGTATGATTTTGAGATCCATCTTTTCACACTGAGGACACCTGAGGGACTTATATACAACTATTACAGAAGGTTCAAACACTCACTGATGCTTCAGAAGAAAAAATGCCTAAATATATTTTTTCATTTAGTACTGCTCTTCAAAAGCTAAAGAAGATACTTAAATGTTCCCCAGAAGGCAAAATAAGTTAAATCTACCCTGATCTTCAAACTTCAAAAGTTTTCACCCTCCAGCATTGCTCCTTAATGCATTGTATTTCCTTCTGAAGCATCAGTGAGCGTTGGAACCTTCTATAATAGTTGCATATGAGTCCCTCAGCTGTCCTCAGTGTGAAAAGATGCATCTCAGAATCATACAGTCATTGTTGGAAAGGGTTCAAATACACAAAAATGCTGAAAAACTGATTTTTCTAAAGAACAGCAGGCAGTTTAGCTGTTCTAAATAACATGCGTTTGTATGATCCCTCTTACATTTTGCAGATTCTGAAAGGTGTATGTAAAATTTTGACTTCATCTTTAAATGCTTTTTGCTTCAGTATTCCATTGCCATGTCTAATTCACCTCAGTATGCAAACTTTTAATCCTAGAACACATGATATAGGGCAGAGTTTGTAAATGTAACACCTTGTTTGGCTACCCAAATGAATGCAAACAGCCGTTTTTCATAAATGAAACTAATGCAAATCTGAGAAGCAAGTAAAAGCTGACGCTCCAAGTCTCCCAATCTGACAAAACAGGCCTCGCTTGTGCACGAAAGCTATTTCCGAATGATCAATTGCTGCGTTTCGGGGGGTGCCGCGGAAAAGTCGATGAAAATCACTGCTGCCGTTGTTGTTCCTTCAGTGATTTCCATCTGCTTTGCTTCTCGACAGTCCATAAATAAATTTTTAATCGCCACCAAACTGATCTTGTTGCAGTTGGAAATCGATGATCAAGACAGCGAGGGTCCCTGGAGAACTACACAAATGAATACAATGAATAATTTAGTCTTTCACACTAATCATATCTCCATTAACTCTTAAAACTCTGCCTCTGTACAGGCATCAGACATGTCGGACAAGCTTTTAAAAGACTGGTAATCATCTCCGTATAACAAGATGTATCCGGTATTGATCTGATTTTCTCATGCTTTTTTTCTACGTATGTGTGTGTCCTATTTATTTGCTTAAACCATTTGAATCTGCACTGCTGGAAATGAATTTTACAGTTAAAATGCAGAGGTTTTACAATCTGGCATAAGAGCTTAAGTTCCCTGAATGACATTTTATTCTCAAATCATGTAAAAAAAAAAAAAAAAAAGGTTAAATATTTACATAAAAATAGATAAATGTTTTTACTTTTAAATTGAGAAAATATTTAAATCAGCCTAAACCAATGTTATATTAAACTTATAAAACTTTTTTTTTGCATTTTCATCAAAGCTTACATTGCTATAATATAAAAAAAGAATATATATATATATAAATTTTTTTTTTTTTATTTCAATTTTTTTTAATAAGCATTAATGTAATGCAGATATTTTTTGTAAAAAAATAAACAGTTTGTAAACAGTTTAAATTTATTTAATTTATTTAAATGTTTATTTAATACTTTCTAGCATTAAAGTGGTTGTTTTAATTTCACGAGGCAGCTCAAATGGCCCATGCTTGCTGTTCCTACAAACAACACAGACACTTCGTTCCCCGGCAGACTAAACATGTGACGTCTCACAGATGTCAGCACACCTGTACATTTGTAAATAATGGCTTTGAGTCAAAGGTTAATGACAGATCACAGCAGTGTCATTGAGGTTTAGTACACAAAGGCATGTTCTGCCACTCATCTTTAATGACTGAGACCTAATTGGTTGTTGACAAGTGGTTTGTTGAAGTTTGTATGAGCGAGCAAATTACTCCAATCGTCATTGCTGTTGTAAAGGAAAGGTTTGGAGGCTGAAAGTACCTTGTAATTTAGCTGGACCTTGCAATCGAAATGGTTTATGAATGATGAATTTTGATACTGTGTTTTGATGTTTCATGTCAAATGTTACAAACATTATTTTAATGTTCTCTCTGTAGGCGGCGACAGGGAGCGAATGACATCCAACCATGAGACGTATCTACTTATGGCCAGCACACAGAATGACATGGAGGATTGGGTGAAGAGCATTCGTAGGGTGATATGGGCTCCGTTTGGAGGAGGTGAGCTTCTGCAACCTGTTTGTCAGAATAAGTCAGTCTTGGTTAATAGTTATAAATAGGTTGGTCGCAGATTAACTTTGCTTTAGTTACACAGCTTTAGCTTAGCTTTGCTCTCTCTCTCTCTCTATATATATATATATATATACTATTGTTTAAATACTTCACACTTCCAGTTAAAGGAGTCACATAATATCTGCTTGCAACATTAACAGCTCTCTATAGCATCCATCAGCAAATCCTGTTATAACTTGAAAATATTAGGGCTGGTAAAATGTTAAAGGGATAGTTTGCACAAAAATGAAAGTTTTGTCGTCATTTACTCACCCTCAAGTTGTTCCAAAACAGTATGAGTTTCTTTCTTCAGCTGAACACAAATAAAGATACTTTGAAGTTGATGGTACACATCAACTTCCATATTATTTGCTCTACATTTTCCTTTATGTTCACATATATATGAATGAAGAATTAACTTATAACTCCAAAAAAAAGTAAAAAAAAAGGGTAATTATTAATTCATAAATATACAGATTATTATTTAAATATATGATATACAGTTATTTTTTAAATATATGAAATATAAAATGAATAAAAATTGGACAATTTCTCAAAAAGGTAACAAAAATTATTAATGAATATATATATCATATTTAAAATGAATAAAGAATTAGACAATTAATAAACTTCTCAAAAATAGGTTAATCATTAAAAAAAAATACAGATATTTATTTTTAATATATAACATAAAATCATTCAACCATATCAAATCATTATAATACATAATGAAAATATATATTTCTGTGTACAATATTTTGAAGTAATACTTTATAAATAGTCTAATTCCTTTGTGTATAAAACCTGTTTTCGAGTCCACTTTCTCAGTGACAAGGATTTTGACAGGTAACATTTAAATGATTATAATTTCCTGATGGTTTGAAGTAGAACAAACATATAATTATAGGCTTCATGATTTACTGTAGTTTTTACTCAAATTGCATCTCTGGTCAAAGTGACTCAAAACAATAGACCAAGTAGCATATTTTCACAATTTTTTTAATTTAAATACTTAAAAAGTCTATATTTCATTTAGACAAAAATGCCATTCGTTCTTTGAGATAGTGAGCAGTGTGGTTGCTAGTAATTCCACGTCTCTCTTTGAGCGTGTAAAGGAGTGATCTTGTCTGTTGAAGAGTAGGTGTGTTTGGAGGTCTGCCACATGCAGCACCAATCTCATTAGACTGCCCACTTTCTAGTGACAGTTTAAAGGTTTGCTCACCGGCCTGCAAGAATAGCTCATCCTTGCGTGGCCATCTGAATGATCCCACTCAGTGTAGGCAGAAATCAAACATTCACAGTAATAAGCACATGTAGTCCAGATTCAGAGTTGAGGGCACCGAGCCATGTGATCCAGACTGACAGCATTAAACTTGGAAAGGCATGAAGTTGCATCAACTTTACCCGCTGAGTTTAGCTTTTTGTTCTTTTCATAAATCAAATTCTTAAAAACTCTTACAAAGTTTTAACCTTTCATATTTCTCTGTGAACTCCATTGGTTCACTGGATATTTTAACAAATGGACATTTTAGTTTAAACCACGTGTGGTATTTCTGTGCACAAAGCCATTCATATCTCATTGTTTACATATATTCAGCCAAAAGAATTAAGATTCCTCAGGAATGTCTCTTTTGTTCACATTTTAGTTACAAAATTGACATTCCCTACCACAGTCAGCTGATTTACCCCTTAGGTCAAAGGTCACTGAGTCAAACAGTGTACAATATCCCACTGTAGGGGTCTTGCAGGGTTTCACGACCACCCAGTTGCAGTGCATGTGTGTTCCAGTCTCTTCTCCTTGACCTTTGACAACTCCGTCTCAGGTTTGATTTGAGCATGTGTGTGCAGCTGCGAGAGGTTTATCATTCATTAGGCCCCAGTCGTTGTTTATAATCACTTTAAGACATAATTAGATTTGGACTTGTTTTTTTGCAGTGTGATTTCACTTCTGTCCGATTTTTTTTTGGCTTTCAGCAATGACATATTTTAAAGTGTCTTCTTTGTAGATAATGGAGTATTGACTGTCTGAGTCTGACACACTAGTGTGATCCAAGAGAGATCACATATTAGTTGAACTTTCTTAACTTTGGAACCAATAACGCAAGCTTTATTTAAAAATAATGCCAAATATCACCTTGTCCAAATTAGATATGACATCCAGTGTCAAGAAATGCTTTTGTCCTCACAGAAATGTTGACAAATTAAAAGCCTTCTGGATAGTTTAATTTAACTCAGCTTTTGTTTTTAAATTACTATATGGCTGGCTTAAAATGAGCCCAAAATATGTTGTGAATTAAAAATGGGACACATAATTACTAGAGGTGTCAGCAATTATAAAAAGGTGAACATTTATTAATAAGCAATTTTTAAAAAGTACATATTAATAAATGTTAATTTCCAACCTATTTTGGGTTCATTTTAAGCAAGAAATATAGTAATTTTTAAGCAATAGTTGAGATTAATAAAACTAGCCAGAAAGCTGGGTTAAACATTTAAACAACCCAGCTGCTGGGTCAAAACAACCTAGTTACTTTTGGTAATTGAAATGAAGCTGAAATAAAAATAAATGAAGACATTTTTAAAATTAATGAAAATTAAATAAAATAGGTTTAAGTTGAAGCACTACAATTACTGAAGCTGAAATAAAAATAAAAATTAAAAATTAAATCTACCAGTCAGAAGTTTTTGAACAGTAAGGTTTTTAAATATTTTTTTTAAAGAAGTCACTTCTGTTCACCAAGCCTACATTTATTTAATCCAGAATACAGCTGTTAATATTTAGATTCTTTTTTACTATTTAAAATAACCTTTTTCTATTTAAATATATTTTAAAATGTAATTGATCAAAGATAAAAAATCTATTTACTCCAGTCTTCAGTGTCACATGATCCTTTAGAAATCATTCTAACATGCTGACTTGCTGTTCAAAGATTTTTTAATATTTTTTTTTATATTTAGAACAGTACATTTTTTCGGTGTCACATGATCCTTCAGAAATCATCCTAACATGCTGATTTGCTGTTCAAGAAACATTTTTTATTATTATTATTTTCAATATTTAAAACAGTACATTTTTTCAGGATTCTTTGAATAGAAAGATAAAAAAATCATAAACATCAAAATAATCAAATAAAAAATCCAAAACATAATAATAATAATAATAATGTTATTATGTAATGTTATTTGTGCAGAAAATCAGAATTTTAAAATGTTTTCTGAAGGTTCAAGTGACTGGAGTAATAATGCTAAAAATTCAGGAATAAATTACATTTTAAAATATATTCAAATTGAAGACTGAAATTGAATATTTTAGAATTATGCTGTACTTTGGATCAAATAAATGGAGGCTTGGTGAGCAGAAAAAGACTTCTTTAAAAAAACATTACAAATCTTACAGTTCAAAAACTTTTGACTGGTAGTGTATAAAACGAACTAAAACTAATAAACATACAAAATTACTTAAAATTAAAAAGAAAACTGATACAATTTCATAACTTAAAATTTCTCTGTAACTGACTAGTACATTTAGTGTAATACACAAAAATAACACTAGTCTCATGAAGCCAAACTTTGTAAGCTAATTCTGGCCAAGAGCCACAATTTTTAGACAGAAAAAGTCTGTCCAAGTGACATGTAGAGCAATTTTGTACTTTTTTTTTTGTAACATGCCATTTATGGGCAAGTTTATCTAAAAGAGTAATAGACCACTGGATGAAAAGCATGTTTTGTAATGAAGAACACAAAAATAAATAAAACGTAAAACAAAAATCATAGATTTTGTAATCTCAGTTGTTGTCTTTCCTAAAGTATAAAGTACTAACTCTTGCAAATTGCATAAACCCAGGCAATCAGGTTTGAGCTTCTTAGACTTCAATTTTTGTATGCAATATTTATTTTACAATTTGTGGTCTCTGTATGGCTTCTGACTGTGAAAATCTAATACAGGCCCTTTAATGAAGTCATAATTTTCTACTGTTGCCATGTCTAATCTTTATTAAATGAAAAACATCTAGAGCTCATTTAAATGCACATTTACTGTAGGTTCAGACAAAAGAGTGTTCATTTAAAATGTATGTTTTCATTCTTCATTCAAGAAGGTTAAAACAATCTTTCTGCATGTAATCATGAACTGGAAGACCTTCCAGGCACAGAGCAATTCGCCCACGGTTATTGTGGAGCTTTTTGTACCGAGCGGCGTTGTTCAAATGTCCAAAAAACACGCCAGTGTGAACAGCAGGAATGAAGGCAGAAGGCTGGGAACAGCCACAACAGACGATTACACAGCTTAGAGCTTAGCAGCTTTTTAACACTAACCTTAGGGGACAAAGAGGAGGGGTTGTTTTGGCCCTATTATAGTGGCTTTTGGATGGATGGAGGAGTTCGTCTCCTCCCCTTTGAATCCAAACCTCCTTAAAGAAGGGAAAGGACTCTGCTTCCAGATGTACAGAAGTAGAGGACAGCGAATGGCCTCAGGGCAATCTGATGAAACAAGAAGAAGAAAAGATGAGACGAAAAAAGGAGACCAAAGAAACTGCAAGAGCTCAAAGGGTGCGAGACTGTAACGAGGAAAGACCATCAAAAAATGAAGAGGCAACCTCAAAGGTCTGAAATGAGACAGGAGGACCTAAAAGGTGCAAGACTGTAATGAGAGGAGAAGAGCCGGTCTGCCAGCTGGTCATATTTGATATTCTGTAGGATAAGAGCCTACAGCAGCACAAAGAGCACTGTGTGTGAATATGTGAGGTTGACAGAAAAGTCCTGGACAGCTTGAAGACGGCGTGAAGTTGAGAGAGTGCATGTGTGTGTCCAGTGTTGTTAATTGACTGCCATTGCACACAAGGACGGCAAAGTCAAGACAAAGTCAGGAGAACAACTCGACCAAAAGCCCTGAGGATTCCTACACTGGTTTTCTTGAGGTGAACACAATGAAGGGAGAGGAGAACCATCAGGAGATTACTTTTGGCTGATTCCTCACAAACTCTTTCCATGGGAAACAAGACACTCATGCAAGAGCTTCTGCATAAATCATTACAGAATTGAAGCCAAGCGAATGTCTACATTAATGTTTATTTTGTACTTTTGTTCCTGTGTTTTAGCCAGATCACCGTCTCACACCTGTGTGGTCAGCATTAATAACAGACATCGCTTGTCCAGGGATGCATCACAGGACATTTCTGTTTATTCATTCAGAACGGAATGTATATAGAAAAGTAAAGCTAACTACACAAGTCAAGTACTTTGAGATCCAGTTATGGATCTTCTCCAGTTATGGAGCTTTTTCCCAAGACTTTGATTGGAGGAAACTCTAAAATTACTAGCCAAGAACATTTTGGATGATTTTCCAGCAATAGTGTGATTGTAGGCCAGTTTGGACTGATTGTTGAAGATGCTCAGAGGCAGACAGTTCGGATGCACCTTCTTGCGTCCCTTGTTTTACTACGGTTTCATTCACAGAAGTGTCTTCCGTAAAATTAAAAGTTGCGTCAGCTTCAAACATGGTGAGTCAGGCTTTCTTTTGAATGCAAATAATAAAAAAAAAAGTGAAATATTGTTTCTCTCATCTATCCAACCCTATCAGGAAAGGGGGGTAAAACCCTTCCTGTCTTCTAGGCTTAGCTGACTTTGTACCATCTGGTACTGTACATTTCGTAAAAATTTCCTGACAATTTACTCACCCCTATGTGATCCAAAATGTTCATGCCTTCTTTTTTCAGTCAAAAAGAAATTAGGGTTTTGAGGAAAACATTCCAGGATTTTTCTCCATACAGTGAACTTCAATGGGAGCCAATGGGTTGAAGATCCAAATTGCAGATTCAAAATCTAGCAAAACGATTTTTCCCAAGACTTAGATTGGAGGAAACTCTAAAATTGCCAGCCAAGAACATTTTGGATGATTTTCCGGCAATATTGTGTTTGTAGGCCAGTTTGGACTGATTGTTGAAGATGCTCAGAGGCAGACAGTTTGGATGCACCTTCTTGCATTCCTTGTTTTACTACAGTTTCATGCACAGAAGTGTCTTCCGTAAAATTAATAGTTGTGTCAGCTTCAAATATGGTGAGTTAGGCTTTCTTTTGAATGGGAAAAGTCAAAGAAAATGTGAAATACTCTTTCTCTCATCTAACCCCATCAGGAAAGGGGGGTGAAACTATACCTGTATCCTAGGCTTAGTTGAATTTGTAACATCTCGTACATCTTGTAAAAAGTTCCTGAATATTTACTCACCCCTGTGTGATCCAAGATGTTCATGCCTTTCTTTCTTTAGTCGAAAAGAAATATGGTTTTTGAGGAAAACATTCCAGGATTTTTCTCCATATAGTGGGCTTCAATGGTAACCAACGGGTTGAAGATCCAAATTGCAGTTTCAATGCAGCTTCAAAGCTTCAAAAACCCTTCCTGTCTTCTAGGCTTAGTTGAAATTGTACTATCTCATACATCTCGTTAAAATTTACTTACCCCTGTGTGATCCACTTCCTTTAGTCTGAAAGAAATTACAGTTTTTGAGGAAAACATTCCAGGATTTTTCTCCATATAGTGGACTTCAATGGGAGCCAATGGGTTGAAGATCCAAATTGCAGTTTCAATGCAGCTTCAAAGGGCTCTACACAATCCCAGCCCAGGAATAAGGGTCTTATCTAGCGAAACTATTTTTCCCAAGACCTTGATTGTAGGAAACTCGATTACTCTATTACTAGCCAAGAAGATTTTCTGACACTTTGGATACACCTTCTTGCAAGTTTTCATGCACAGAAGTGTCTTTCATAAAAGTAAAAGTTGCGTCATCTTCAAACATGGTGAGTCAGACTTTCTTTTGAACACGAACAATCAAAGAAAATGTGAAATACTGTTTCTCTCATCTATCCAACCCCATTAGGAAAGGGTGGTAAAACCCTTCCTGTCTTCTAGGCTTAGTTGAATTCGTACCATCTCGTACCGCATGTCTGTGTCCGGAGACCCGGAAAGCGCCACCGATCCAAAGCTTCCAGGAAGGCTGGCCTAATCCCCACTCATATGCATGCCACATGTGAATCACGCTTGTTTTCAGCCCGACTGATGCAGACAAAAGAACAGGGCAGGAGAGGAAATGTGCGATTTTCTTCTCAGAGAGCGTGACGTGAAAGAATAGCTCAAATCAGGCTTCTTTAGCAGCCCTCTCTTCACTTTTGTCTACATATAGGAATAGAGGAATCAATTGTTTTTCAACATGGACTTTTTCCACTTGAGTTAAAACTATTTTTTAAGGGTCTAAAAGATGTCAGATAGCTCAAGATTTCCTACTTTCCATAACAATATAACAACAGCCTACCTAAAATATTCAATAAAATACAACAATATCCACCAAAATAATTCATTTATATGTAGATCTGTCAATTTAATGCATTCAAGGATTAGATTCCTGATAATTTACTCACCCCTATGTGATCTAAGATGTCTAAGATGTGACTTTCTTTCTTCAGTCGAAAATAAATGTAAGGTTTTTGAGGAAAACATTTCAGGATTTTTCTCCATATAGTTGACTGCAATGGGGATCAGCGTGTTGAAGGTCCAAATTGCAGTTTCAGTGCAGCTTCAAAGGGCTCTACATGATCCCAAACATTCAAGCATTATGTGATCACGTTTATATAGGTTGGGTAGGCCGAAAAATCTAATTTTCTCCTCCAGCTTTGTTGTTTTTCCTTAATTAAATTAAATTAAATTAAATTAAATTAAATTAAATTAAATTAAACATTTCTAAGCAGGGATATCTCAAAGTTCATCTGAATGTTCCTAAATTGGCTTATCTGATCCTCATGAACTATGGGCTTATGTTTCAGGAATTTTTGGTCAGAAGTTGGAAGAGACTGTTCGATATGAACGTCGTTTTGGCAACAAGATGGCTCCCATGCTGGTGGAGCAGTGCGTGGACTTCATCCGCCGCTGGGGTCTTCGAGAAGAAGGGCTCTTCCGTTTGCCGGGACAAGCCAACCTCGTCAAAGAGCTTCAGGATGCTTTCGACTGCGGAGAGAAGCCGTCTTTTGATTGGTACTTACGAAATGCACTTAAAGTCACTGTTATGAATATGAATGGAATGTACATGAATACAAACAGGGAAAACTTCTAAATTAGGTCATTCAGATTAGTCCATATTTTCTGAATGATCTGTCTTGCCTTTACTGTCTCTCTCCAGTTTGTCTTTGTCTCAGGAACATGCACACTGACAAATATATATGCAATAGTCATGGAGGATTTGGTTGTAAATTAGTGGGCTGGAAGTTAAAATGCATGTAATGCTGCAATGTTTTATTCCCTTGCTGAAAAAGAAACATTTTAGATGTGCATGAATTTCCATGTACTAGTCTCATTTTAACCAACATGGTCTTTCTGATGAAGCTGGTCAACCAAAATGCAACACATCCTGGAGATTTCCATACCTCAAACAGTAAAGTGGGATGCTGGCAATACTAAGGTTAATTCAGAAAATTGGGTACAGGGAGATTTTTTAAATTTTATTAATTAATACTTGTATTTAAAACACTTAAAAATGTTACAAATAATACAAAAATGCAGTTATTTTTTTATATTCAGTTCGTTAAATAATCCTGAATAAAATAATAATTTCAAGAATGGATGTTTTTAATGAAAAAAATGTCATATGAGCAGCAAATCAGCATATTAGAATGATTTCTGAAGGATCATGTGACACTGAAGACTGGAGTAATGATGCTGAAAGTTTAGCTTTGCATCACAGGAATAAATTACATTTTAAAATATATTAAAATAGAAAACTATTTTGAATTGGAACATTATTTCACTGTTTTACTGTATTTTTGACCAATTAAATGCAGCCTTGATGAGCATAAATAATTAAAAAAGAAATATTACAGACAAACCTGCGAACTTTTCAATAATAGTGTGTTTAAATTGAATGCAGATTTAGTCACTTTGGATAAACAAGTTTAAATGATATCTGGCATAGAAGTACCATATTTAAATAATGCCTGAAATAAGTCCTTATTAAATGCATGTTTACTCTGGCTCCAGTGACAAATCAAAGCGAAAAGACGCTGTTGACAGCTCTGTTTAGAGCCTGTTCGGCATTCACTTTTTATTTTTATTAAAACCAATAAAGTACAATAAAGCAGATTCTAAATCTGAAATATTCTCCCAAAATGCACATTTGTACATGAGCAAGACCACCTCCAGGTGTTTATTATGTCTTTCTCTCCCATTATATGATGTTTTTCCAAATGAATGCATCTCTCTGTGAAGTTTTCCAAATGCCCCATTTACTCTTTAATAGATGTTTATCCATTATTCGCCTGAAAGTGCTGTTATGTTGTCCATTTTAAGCTAATGTCACCTCACATTACTCTAAAATGTAGATGGTGGACACTTTCTCTCTCTGAAAAAGCTTTCTCTGCACTTCCACAATACCAAACACTGCAGATAACACCAGCAGCTGCTTCCCCGGTTTATTTACAGTCTGCGATTTTAGCGATGGCTGTCAGGAAGAGACACGACAGGGAAAGCACACTGCATATTTAACACCGTTCATATTTAGATCTTACTGGTGTCTGAAGCAAGGTGATAATTGTAAAGGGTAACTACACAGCATATGCAGTTGACGGTTACAT
Organism: Cirrhinus molitorella; assembly: GCA_033026305.1. NCBI lineage: Eukaryota > Metazoa > Chordata > Actinopteri > Cypriniformes > Cyprinidae > Cirrhinus > Cirrhinus molitorella. The sequence continues at coordinate 7,786,458 of CM065138.1, read as the reverse complement.
TATACACTTCCCTGCTATTCCTGTCCAGGCCACCAGAGAAGTGTCAATAAATCCAGCTTGTTACGGGATTGTCACAAGCCCAGGTCCTCTATGGGGCCGTTACCGGACTGATCAGCGACATGCTAGTGCTTTCTTTGATTTAGTACCAGCTTCCCATTACTCAGTTATTAGATCTGCTGGGATACTAAGACAAATCTATCATTTAAAGTGCTCTACACTGTTTTTATGCTTCTAGCTTTACATTCTTCAAGGCTTTTATGATATTTTATATTAATATGCCTGTTCTTTTCATGTTTCTCCACAGCAACACAGATGTTCACACTGTGGCATCATTGTTGAAGCTGTACTTGAGAGAGCTGCCCGAGCCGGTCATCCCGTTCTGTAAATATGAAGAGTTTCTGGCCTGCACCAAGCTTCTCAGCAAAGACCAGGATGCGGTGAGTTTTCTCTTGTTGTTGATTGTCATTTAGCATTTTACAACACTTGGTTTAACAGGTAAGATCTTTAACCACTCCTGAAGTTAAATGGAACCCTGTGTATTAAGACAGTAATATAACATAAATTATGTTTTTTTTTCAATAATACAACCACAACTATAGGTGGCGCCAAATCTGTGTAAAACAAGCGTTCCAGGAAATCCGCAATGTAATGTTTGTCATTAATGTTAGAGCAATCCGATTGAAAGAAAAAGAAAAGCTTACAGCAGTCTAATGGAAGCAAACTTCCTCTGTATGTGATTTTAAAATGTAAGACGGTAAGACAGATTTAAAGACTACAATAAGATTTCACTTCTACTGTTAATGAAATGTTGATAGGCTACTTTGAGATGGGTAGTCTAATTGTTACATAATTTAGATGGGTTACCTGTTATTTTTATATCAAAAAGTGTATATTTTTTAATGTGATTGTTGGTGCATTTTACCAGTATTTGTCATACTTTCAAAACAAAAACTAAAAAAGAAAACTACGCAATATGAAAATAATTTAAGAAAAAAAGAATCTTAATAAAACAAGATTTATTTTTTAAAAAGCTCCAAAAAGGTACATCTTGAAAAAAAGGGGTCGTCTTATAACCAGGGTCGGCTTATATTCGGGTCAATACGGTACGTTATTTAAAAAATCCACATTGTTTTATACGTATTTTGGACTATGGGAGGCGACATTGTTTTGATGACATGAAATGGTTGAACTCTGTGAGCTACTGGCACTGCCTATTGCTATATTTATCCCAACACAATTTATAAAATAAAATACTAATACAATGCCACAATGTGTGGCTTTTGTTTGTAATATTCAGTCGAAGGGCGAAAAGAATGGGAAGGTGCCTGTGAATGAATAAAACTTCATAAAGACCAGCGTGTTTGTTCTCTCCACTTCAGCCCTGATGCCTTTGAGGCTTTTTTAGTAGACCACAGCTACTGAAAGAGCTTACAAACAGCAGAGACAAGAAACATTAGATGCCATTCTGGCAGAATATAAACATGGGACGCTTGTCTTGACACTGCAGCTACTGAAGGAGTTTCCTAGCATGGATTTCACTCAATATTCAAGAGCGTTTAGTAAGTAAATCAAGTAAATTGATGGTACGGCATTTGGTTTAAGCCTTTGCTTATATTCATCGCCACCTGTAAGCTCTTTCAGTAGCGGTGATCATAGTATCAGTAATTTATTTTTGGAGTTGTGTCGCAGTAAAAATAGCAACATAGCAAAATATGTATAAAACAATGTGGATTTTGCAAATAACAAATCTTTCATGGGTTTTCTACTACATATTTCAGTAAGATACATCATTTAGGTTATATTAAGCCATACGAGTCTTAAAAAACTAAATAAAAGACTCTCAAATATTGATGACCTCTTTGACGTCCTCCTTTTGGTATTTCTTATTTTTATTTGAGTTCGGTTCCCACCAGCAGGCTGAAAGAATGGCATATGACTCATACCATTATTCTACTGCAGTCGTCTTTCATCTTGCGTACATCAATTCCTTACTTTCGCTGAGCCTGAAGAAGAACCGCTTGACCCTGAGGAAGGGAAACAGCCTCATTCTGACTTTCAAGTTAAACTTTTACCTCGTGCGAATCACCGGTGGCTTTTGAATCATTTCAGGATAGAATCAAAGTGCAAGACGGGGGTCTTGCAACACTGAATTGAATTTAATGCCCTGAGATTCGTACCTTTGAGAGTCCCTCGAGTGTGGTACACGCAAAGAATCGTGGTACCATGTCAAATGAAGCAGAAGGCTTTACTAGATCCATTTGTTTTTGAGAAATAGCTTTCTCATGTGGCGCAGCAAAGTCATTTTCATCAGAGAGAGCCTGCAGGGAAAAGACATATCGACCATGATAAAAACAGATCTGGAATGGAGTGCTTTCATAAATCTAGACCGTCATCAATTGTTAAACTCATTGACCCATGCCTAGACGAATAGCATAGTAATAATGAAATAAATTGCGATATGAATATTTAAAGTCAATTAGAAAGAGTTCAACAGACTTTTAAAAGCAGTGGGACAGGTTTAATTGTCTTTTGATTCAGTATGTCCTTTAATCATGTATATTAGCCCAGATCATTTAAAATTTAATTACTATAATCAGTTTAAACAAATGCGTACATTTGTATTTCTTTTTATCCTAGATAAAACATTGATTTTTTTCTTTCTTTCTGTGCAGGGAATGAAGGAATTAAAAAGGCAAGTTGAAGGTCTACCTCCGGTGAACTACAATCTGCTTAAATACATATGCAAGTAGGTGATTTTGTATTTTATTCCTTTCATTTGTGGCTTATCACAAAATAGTCTATAATAAATATGTAATTGTTCTGTACACTAGTGGTGGTTATAGTGAGTCAATTCACTCAATCGATTCATTTAAGAACCCTGATGCATTCAGGAACAAAGCAGGTGACTGTCTTTGAGTGAGTCATTTGAGTCAGTTCACACAATTGATTCTGTGAAAAACCCTGATGCATCCAGGAACAAAGCAAGTGAGTCAATTCAGTCAGTCAAGTCCTTCAAAAACACTAGTGTATTTAGGAACAAAGCAAGTGATTGTTTTTGAGTGGGTCGCCGAGTCTGTTCACTCAATACATTTTTTGAAAAATACTGATGCATTCAGGAACAAAACACGTGACTGTCTTGAAATGAGTTACTAAGTCAGTTCACTCAGACGATTCATTCAAAAACACTGATTCATTCAGGAACAAGGCAAGTGACTAAAAGTGTGGCACTAAGTCAATTCATTCAATCGATTCATTTAAAAACACTGATCTATTCAGGAACAAAGTCAATTTAGTCTGTTGATTCATTCAAAAACACTGCTTGTATTAAGGAATGAAGTAATTCCCTGTCTTTGAGTGAGTACCTGAATCAGTTTATTCAATCAGTTTATTCAAAAACACTTATTCATTCTGAAATGGAGAAAAAAAAGACTTTGAGTAAGTCTGAGTCAGTTACCTGAGTGAATTAATTAAAAAACACTGATGCATTCAGGAACAAAGTAAGTGACTATAAGTGACTCACTGAGTCAATTCACTCAATTTGACTCATTCAGAAACCCTGATGCATTCAGAAACAAAGCAAGTGACTGTCTTTAAGTAAGTCACTGAGTCAATTCAGTCAATTGAATTCAGTCAAAAACACTGCTGTATTCAGGAACTAAATAAGTCTTTGAGTGAGTGCCTGAATCAGTTAATTCAATCAATTAATTCAAAAACACTGATTCATCACAAAGCAAGTGACTGGTTGTAAGTCAGTTCAGTCAATCGATTATTTTAAAAACACTGATGTATTCAGGAACAAACCAAGTGACTGTATTTATGTGAGTCACTGAGTCAATTCACTCAATTTGGCTCTTTCAAAAACCCTGATGCTTTCAGAAACAAAGCAAGCGACTGTCTTTAAGTAAGTCACTGAGTCAATTCAGTTAATTGACTCATTCAAAAACACTGCTGTATTCAGGTACAAAATAATTGACTGTCTTTGAGTGAGTGCCTGAATCAATTCATTCAATCAATTTATTCAAAAACACTGATTCATCACAAAGCAAGTGACTGGCTGTAAATCAGTTCAGTCAATTGATTCTTTTAAAAACACTGATGTATTCAGGAACAAACCAAGTGACTGTATTTATATTAGTCACTGAGTCAATTCACTAAATCAGTTAATTAAAAAACATTAATAATTGACTCTTTAAGTGAGTCCCTGAATTAATTTATTCAATCAGTTGAATTGAAAAACTTAATTTGATTAATTCGGGAATTTCGAGTCAATTCACTCAATCGATTCATTCAGAAATACAGATGCATGCAGGAATTAAATACGTGGCTGTCTTTGAATGAGTCAGCAAATCAGTTCACTCAGTGGCACTAATTTGAACAATAAATTGAAGAAAATATTGCTTGCGACCTTATATTTTAATAACATAATATTAATCTTAGCGTTCTAAAAACAAGGCCTCAGGTTTTTTCTGGCTACACATGCGACTTTTTACATACAGTTTCAGAAATCTCAGTTGTAATCTTAAGACCCTTCTTTCTTGTTCAGGTTTTTGGATGAAGTTCAGTCCTACTCAGGTGTGAATAAAATGAGTGTACAGAATCTGGCTACAGTCTTTGGGCCAAATATTCTGAGGCCAAAGGTTGAGGACCCGGTGACTATAATGGAAGGTAGGTCTTCTTGTCCATATCTCTCACTCCAGAAATCTCTGAATTGTGATTTATATCCAGTGTTTGAGTGACCTGTTTGTCATGTGTTCAGGCACAGTATTGGTCCAGCAACTGATGGCTGTTCTGATTGGCCGGCATGATGTTCTTTTCCCACCCGATGAGGACCACACCAGCACTCTGGAACTGGTTAATAATAACAATAACGAGACGCAGAAACGGCCCTTGAATGGTCAGATACAAAACAAAGAGAACAATAACACCAGTGGGGCACGACAGTGCACTTGGGACGCACCCGAATCACCCAGCCGTGCTCCTCTGGACAATGGCTCACCCCGTTCGGGCAGCCCGCGTAACAGTTTTACGGGACAACGATTTGAGGTGGCCCGCAGTCCGCCGCTAGCGGTGAAAAAGAACCCCGCGTTTAGCAAAGGCAGTGGGATTGTCACCAACGGATCGTTCAGCTCCTCCTCCTCGTCCTCCGGTGACGCCAATCAGGAGAAAAGTCAGACTTTACCAAACATGGGAACCCTTCATGCCCGTCGGACGGGTGCGATAAAAGGCTCAGGCACCAAAATGGGCGTCCAGAATGGAGTCGTTCGCATGGGAGTATCCAGCACGGACGTGACGAACGGGACTCTAAATGGGCGGAACGGACTCTGGGTGCCCAACGGTCACGTCACGATGCGCGAGGCTAAAAGTCGAGACGTGGAGCACCAGCAGAACCGCCTGTCCACCTACGACAACGTCCACATCCATCAGCAGCAGATGATGCAGCCCAGTCTGAGCAGCAGCTGTGAGGACAAACAGAGCGTGGATAGCGCCACATGGTCCACCTCGTCTTGCGAGATCTCTCTACCCGAAAACTCGACTTCTTGCCGCTCCTCCACGACCACGTGCCCAGAGCAGGACTTCTTTGGCAACAACTTTGAGGATCCTTTGTTGGACGGGGCGGTGCAGGAGGACAACGCAGTGGTGGTGGATGAAAGGGAGCAGCGGACCAGTAACGGAGGAGGACGGGGAAGCAGAGGAACCAGCAGCAGCGATAACAGCGAGACGTTTGCTGTCTCGAATGGACCGACCAATCACAGTGCTCTGCACAGCCTGGTGGCTAGTCTCAAACAGGAAATGCTCAAGCAGAAGAACGAATACGAGGCCAGGATCAAGAGGTGAGAGTCTTGTTCAAGCATTAAACAAAACTAGTGATGTTTTTTCACAGTTTTATTGAAGTTAAAAATGAGTAGGAAATAAAACAAGTGAAATTTCGCTCAAGCTGTTTCCAACTTGCATTCATCCCTAATGGAAATTGAAAATTTGTTTTCATTATGTATTTTTTTATTTATAGGTTATTTATAGGAAATTACAAATGAGAAAACTGAAAGAAAATGAGGGAAATACCACTAAATAAATGGAAAAATCAAACAAATTATTTACACACATACACTCTTCAGTTACGTAAAAATATAAGATGAGGCAAACATTTGAATATTGTTCTGTCTTCCCTGTTGTTTTTTTTTTGGATACTTCATTACTGCAATAAATAAATAAATACAATTTTAAAGAAATATTTACTTAAAAAAAAAACATATTTTTAGTATAATTTACAAAATATTTATTTAGTTTTAAAAATGAAACAATATTTATTAACTTATTAAAAAAATAAAAATAAAATATTTACTTTTAATAAAATAAACCAAATATTTTTTAATAAAATCTAAAATATTTAACCTATTTTTAATAAAATGAACAAAATATTTATTTTTCATAATGAAATATTTTTAATTTATTTTTAACACAATAAAAAATATATATATATATTTGAAAAATATATACTTTTAATGAAAATAAAAATATTTACTTATTTTTAATTAAATGAAAAAATATATTTTAGTAATTATATTTTTAATAAAATGAACTAAATATTTATTTTTACAAAAAGAAACAATATGTATTAACTTAATAAAATAAAAAATATGAAAAAATTTGTTTTAATAAAATAAAAATTTACAAATTTTTTTGTACATTTTGAAACATTTCACTTATTTTTAATAAAATGAACAAAATATTTATTTTTAATAAAATGAAAATATCTACTAACTTCTTTTTAATAAATAAAAATATTTTTATAAATGACTTTTGAACAATATTTACTTTTAATGAAATACAAATATTTACTTATTTTTAATAAAATTAAACAACATTTATTTACTAATAAAAAAATAAAATGCATTTTTTATAAAATTTAAACATTTCTTTTTAATAACATTAAACAACATTTATTGACATATTTTTCATAAAATGTGTTAAAAAAGAATTAACATTACCTAAATTTACCCTTTAATTGTCTCATTAAACTATCCAAGTATTTACACGCTTTTTTCCCATCATCCCTGTAGTTTGGAACTTCGAAATCTAGAATTGGAGACCGTGATGGCGAATCTACACGAAGAGCTGGACCAGGAGAAGAAGAAATACACCATGGTGGAGATCAAGCTGAGGAACGCAGAGCGAGCCAAGGACGATGCGGAAAAGAGAAACGAGATGTTGCAGAAAGAGATGGAGCAGTTCTTTTCCACCTTCGGAGACCTGACCGCAGACCCGCGACGGCCCGACAGAGCCAACACCATCTGGATCCAGTGAACCGTTAGCGGTCTACCATTAACATTACTCAACAACCAATCGTGTTACATTGTGTGGGCTTGCGTTCAGACAAAAACGTGACTAAATCAACCATCTTTGCACATTTGGTGCAAAGGTTTGACACAGCTGAGCGAAGCCCACTGAGCCAAATTTTGACCGAACGTGGACCAGTTGTTGGATTGAACCAGTTGGATTCATGAAAAGGGATGTTAAGATGAAAGATGTCAAAGTGAGTTGACTGTCAAACCAGAAGAAGGCTATTCTGACTCTAAATGATGACCTGAGAGTGAACGATAAGAGGTTGAATGTGACAGAATGAATGAATGGGGAATTCCAGAAGGAAGACAGAAGCACGAATGTCACTCGTATTTCTTCTTGTGATCCAACCAAATGTGTCCTTGAGCTGTCATGTATCCTCTTGTGTATATAAAGCAGAAACAATGTTAAAAATTCCACGATGAAAAACAAATGTCTGTATAAATGCTAATTAATGTTTAATGTACGTACTGATATTTAAACGGAGAATTCTCAATGTGTTACATATAAATTTTATATCAAGGCTTTTCCTTGCACTTAAAGCATATGAGTTGCTATGTTGTTTTTCAGTATGGTACGACATGAGATGTGGCAAATATTTCAGTATCAGTCTTCCTTGTTGCTTTTTTGCATCATCAAATAAAACAGTTTCTTCATCAGTATTAAAAATTAATCTTTAAGCACAAATCTAACAATTTAGGGAGGTTTTTGCTTAAAATAATTTTTTATTGGGAAAAAAAGACAAAAATATTGATGAAGAATCTGATTTTTTTTTGCAATGCCATAGCGTTTCCCACATGACCAAAACCAAGTAGACAAGTTAACCTGTACATACTTGTGAAAACAGGGCAAATGCTGAGCCTGTCTTTGTCACATATCATTTGCTTTCAGCGGTGCTAGACAGGAGGACGTCTGTTAAAATGAAGACTCAGATGGGGTTTGTTCATCTCTCGGACCATGTGGGGTCATTTGCCTTGTTGCAGCTGTCCATGCTTCTACTGTAGCTTGATGCATTCGGTGAAATGCAATGAAATTAAATTATGTGACCTCGTTTAAACTCGTCTTCTTTTGTCTTGTCGCTGTGTCAATCACTGGACTCGACCACACATGAAATCTGTGGGTGGTCTGATATCTATAAAACTATAAAATGAACATTAATAAGACAACAGCCTGAGCCTCATGAACGAATCTGGACATTGTCCAGGAACTAAAGTCAATGTCCTAAAAAATGTTTGTGATTTAAAGCTTATGAAGATAAAAAAGCACATAGCATGACATGGGAATGCAACAAAATGATAGGAATATTGACCCAGTCTGAATCTGGGTGGGCTGTAATGCATTTGTGCATGTACTGTATGTGCAGGTGTGGAACATTTCTCAACTTTGTGTTGCAATCTCTCACTAAAAAATGTGAGAATAAATGTAAGCATCATCTGAATGACCTGCAAATCAATAGAAAGCATGATAAATGTGTTATATTTGACTATATTCCAAGTCATTTTTCACAAATTAACACTTTCTCTGCCACAGCTATCGAATCTCATTTGCTTTGCACAAAGTCACACTTGATACTGTACATCACATATGTGACCCTGGACCACAAAACCAGTCTTAAGTTGTAGCAATAGCCGAAAATACATTATAGGTGTCAAAATTATTAATTTTTCTTGTATGCCAAAAATCATTAGGATATTAAGTAAAGAACTTCCTACCATAAATATATCAAAACATAACTTCATTTGGACAACTTTAAAGGTTATTTTCTCTCTCTCTCTCTCTCTCTCTCTCTCTATTGTCCTATCATAACAAACCATACATCAACAGAAAGCTTATTTATCAGCTTTCAGATGATGTATAAATCTTAATTTAATTCTATTTTTAAAGTTTCATGTAGTTTTTTCTTTTTCAGTTTTAGCAACATTTCAAAATCTAATATTCATATGTAATCAAAATCTAATAATTTATCTATTTATGGAATATCATTACCATTTAAAATACCTGTTTTTAAACTTTTATTAAATGTAATTTATTCCTGTGATAGCAAAGGCGATTTTTTTTTTTACAGTCAAATTTTAACGTCCAGTCCTCAGTGTCAAAAGATTCTTCAGAAATAATGCTAACTTTATTTTCAGTAGATTGTTTCCACGACGCATCATCAATTGGCCATATCGGTGGCACTGAACGAAACTGCCACGTATTCGGTTCATTCTCGTTCTTGCTGATTACGGCTGCTGAAAATGATCAATTATTGTCATGTTTTGGGCTGTACTAATTGTTAGGAACGGGAAAAACATTTGGAGTAGGCTACCACAGACTGCCAAAAGTTATAACAAACCAAGGAGAAGAGTGGAAAAAACTGTCTGAGGAACAAAATGCATCTGTGGTTGGCTAATCTAAACCAGGATTTCCAGGGCAAGAATCTTGACAACATTTGTTTGTTCTCATTTTTTCCGGTCACGTAGGTGAAATATTTGGCTAATATATTTCTTAATACTCCTTGTAGCCTACATATTCTTATAGCCTACATTTACCACCTGTTAACTTTTGTTTGTCAAAATATTGCGCACTTTCTCGCTTACTAAGTCTTTCTCTATATGATTTAGCAGCTTCCACGTGTTTTTCCGTGGTGTAGACAGCATAAATAAGCAGAACAACATATTCAGTAGTACATTAACTGTGCAGCCCATGTTGTTGTTGTTACATCCGAGTTTCGCCGTATGTATCGTGTAAGTGCAAACCCCCAGTAACCACAATTATTTTTAATGGTTTAAGCCTGGGACACACTCGACGATTTTCAAATATTACCCGATTTTAAAACCATAAGAAACCACAGACATGGAGACAGTTTTAATCGTTTTTTAGCCTTATAATCCTCCAGTTGACGCTTGCAACTGACGTGATGCCCGCGATCTTTGTTATCGCGGGCATCACGTCAGAGGCAGCTCGATCAGTGGGTCTTCCCATCTTCCCATTTTTTGCTCCTCTTCTTATTGCTAGGAAAAGCATCATTTCTCTTGGTGACCTTGACTGAAAATTACAACCAAAAGCCGCAAAATGTGCCATTGTATAAGTATTTAATTATCCAAGTTGTGTTGCGGTTAAAAATAGCAACAGTTCGCGGTAGCTCTCCGAGTGCAGCCATTTCACGTCATTGAAATAATGGCGCCCCCCATAGTCAAAAATATGTATAAAATGATTGTGGATTTTAAAAATATATCTTCATGGGTTTTCTGCCCCGGTGCACTCTGGGAATTACCATCTTTGTCATCTCACCCAGTATAATGGTGTGTCTGAATTTAAAGCTCCCTCTAGTGTATTTCAGTGAACCTATTAGAAGATGCATCAGGGGGCCTGCGCTCTTCATCCCGCAGCAGTCTGGCTCACACTCCGCACCTTTCTTCACTGGATAATAGGCTTAAAGCAGCCGGACAAAGTAAACGCAGCCTGCAAATTCCATTCTGAGCTACCGATGACAGAAAGGAGCGGGATCCAGGAATATTTTCACGCCAAGCTTGAGTTGAAGAATACAAACCTCTGGAGCTGGAGAGAAGCACGGATAATAGAGTGCTCCTCATGCAGGGATCGTCTTTTGTTGGCAATTCGGGTTTTGCTCCATTTTATAGAACGAAACCAAATGAGATGGAAGTCCACTGTAGGTAACAGAGCTATTGAGATGATAAATATGCTCCAGTCAAGTGTGTGTGTGTGTGTGTGTGTTGAATAAAACAAAATCTATACAGTTGCTGTAATAGGTATTCAGACTTTAAATGATCTGAAAATATCAAACCAAAGGTGGTTCTGCTAACAAATGCTGAGGATTTCCTCATAACAAATTTAAAATCACCAGGGTGTCAAAGTGAATTATACTCAAGTGGATTCAACTTAAGTTCACAGGTGCTCAAGCAGAATCATTTAATCATTTTAAATCTTTTTAAACCTTTAAAAATGTTTAGCTTGAAAATGTTCCACTTTTTTGGACAATGAATTTCCAAGGCCTTTGAACTGGAGACGAATTTTAAAGAATAATAATGATAATAAATTCAGTGATGAATCATTCAGAATGATTTGTGAAACAGTTTTACTGAGTCATTTAAAAAGCATGAACTCGAAAGTACAATTTGCTCATAAATTAGGCTTTTTTATGACTTTCTGCACTTGCTATAACACTATATACTTCAGTGCTAAAATTTGTTATACTAGTAATTTTATAATAAATCGAAAAGCAAGACTTTGTGTTATATAGTATTATATTATATAGTCTTTGGCTGCTATCTTTTGGTTATAATGGTACAGTTTTGTCATTTTCATCTCAAAAAAATATTTCGTTAAAAGGCATTTTTTCCATGTCGTCTTTATGAATATGAAGTGACTTTTATTGCAGCTGTTGAGTTGAATAATAATAAAGGCTTTAAAATATTACAGTATATAAAAATGTGTTCATGACTATGAAGGCAAGTTATTGATTATCAAGAATACTATTAAAGATGTCGTTGAAGAGCAGCATCGCTATAGCTAACGTTAGCCTAAGCACCTTATGATAGCTGTCAGCATTTAAATGTACAACTATGTGTACTCTCCTGGGATTACCAGGCTCGCATTTTAATTATATGTTGTTAAATAATATGAAACTGAATGTTCATTCCGCTATCATTAATTACGATGTTGCAATTATTATTTTTCTCAGTTTATAAGAACGATTATGCGGAAGTTGGAAGAATATGGTCAATTCATTTTCATTGAATGATTGATTATTATTTGTACTTGCTTATACGTGATTTTTATTGCTTTTTACTTTTTTTATTGTATTTTATATATTTTATTATTTTGTTTATTATTGTATTCAATTTGTTTTTATGTAATTTATATATTTTTGCCCTGTTAAAAAAAAAATAATAATAATAATCTCTGACGTATCGATCTGCTGTGGTTCACGTGATGCGAGTTCAAAGGTCAGAGTTCACCAAACTTGAACTTCAGAAAGAGAGCGCCAACTTTCGCACGTGCTTGCTTTTTTGAATGGAAGATTATGAAGAAAAGAAGAAAGACGCCAGACTCAACTTTGCGAACTAGCGATTAAGCGATGCAGCTGTTACCATGTTAACGTTACAGAAAGCGATGTGCCGCGATACCGTTTGATACCGCGACCGAGCATGAGTGCCTAAATCCCAAAACGGATTCGGATTCGCGGATATGATGGAAGAAGGCCAACCGCTCCTGTCTTGTGGTGAGTGAGAAAGAACAACAGCAGTAGTAGTGGTAAGCAGCATTTTAGGCTTTCAGGTTAAGCCAGGATTAGGTCATACCTCAATTAGGACATTTAAATATCTTTTAAAAACGTGCCTTAGGAAAAAACGTTACTGGTGGGCAGTTTGATACAAAACAATGGCACTGATTATGTTAATATGCCAGTGCAAGTTTCTTTCAGTTAAAACAGCCTACACATGCTTTTTTTTTTTTATGTTTTTTGCCTGGTCTGTGAATCCTGGGAATAGAGTAGCAAACAATAATAGAATTTAAAACAACAAAAGAGAAAAATAATTAAGAGTTTAAAATAATAGCAATAATGCAATTGATTAATTTTAAATGTATAATAAAATAGCAAATATACAATAACATAATTAGTTAAGATGATCCGTTAAATAATAACACTAATGCAAATAACAATAGAGTATATAATAATAACATGAAAATACTATAATTATACAATAAATACAATATAAACAAGCACAAAATAATAGGATATGTATGCATACAGAAAATAAAAATCAATGCTAGTAATAAATAATTAACTACCTACCGGCCAACAACTCAGAGACTTGGTAGTCTTCGCATCGCAGCTTCTCTTATAACAGAACTTCATGAAGTACCTCACTGGGTGATGGATTGGCCTCTGTAGTCAACTTCTCGTGGGGTTGCTGTCTTCAATGGCGGTGGGTAGTGTTGGGTGGTGAGTGCTGTCGCATCACACCATATCTATGGGAATGAGCCACGGCGTCAGGTGGTGTGACACACTCACTGACCCATCGCTCACCTGAAGCACTCTTACCATAGCGAGACGCTGCTTTAGGTTCTCGCACTGACAGTGAGAGTTCAGTAGTGAGGCATCGCTCGGTGAGTGACGGATGGTGTCAAAGACAGCTTCTTGCCAGATTGTTGACTACAAAAATAATAAGAATATATTTGCAAATAAGTAGCTAAGCGATGCAATGTCTACCAGTCAGGGTACATAGGGCCCTATGAAATCCATTTTATTTTTTTTTTCCCAAATTTCTTTTTTATTTTTTTCCAAATTCCATTTTATGTGTTTTAATTTTTCTGGACTCCTTTTTATTGGTTAATTAAAATCTTAACCAAAACATAACGTCTAATTAATTAAAATCATGAAACGTATACAATTTAATATCAATTTATTAAAGGTTTATTGTTACCAAATTCTGGTTTTAGCATGTCTAATTATTTGAATGCATAACAACTTTTATTTATTCTTACAATAATCTGCATTTTTATTCCCTCAGAAATGGTGTTATGTATATATTTTTTTGGTTATTAACAGAAGGCATAAAAAAATTCTTTTAATTAATGAAAATGAAACAGATTTTATTTTTTGGCAAGTAAAGGATTTTTTTTTACTATTAAAATGAAAAAATGAAAGAAATATTATGTAATTATTTCTTAAAAAAAAAAAAAGTTTTATTTAATAGTTGTAGTTAGTAGTATTACATACAGTCTAAATATATAATAAAAAAATATTTGTGTCATCTTAAAGTTAAACCAAACTGTTAATTTGATGGGTTGCTGTGAATACCTGTAACTGTCACTTGTTGTAGCTAGGCTGGATACAGCTGCGGTCGAAAGCTAACAATAAATTTTACTCAAATGGAACGGTCAAATGCGAATGAAGTGAGACTCAGAGCAGTTCTGGAGATGTTGCCTTTTAGTCTTTTAGCGGCTTAATTAGTGGGGCTTGCCATAGGCAAAGCCTCACTATTACTATCTCACATACTTATTATTCTTCTTCTTATTAGTGGGGCTTGCCAAAGGCAAAGCCTCACTATTACTATGCCGTGTGCTGATCCGTGCAACATTTCGGCGCGTAACTAGTCCCGCAGTTTTTGTCACAGACCCACGAAACTGGCGTCAAATCGTGCGGCCTATACGGGAATGGTGTGCTATGACTTTTATAAGCGATCGGGCGTACGATGTTCGAACCCGGGCCAAAATTCGGCCGAAAAAATCCCATAGACAACGCATTGCGGCCAACTTTGACGGCGCATAGCGCCGTCCACGAATTTCGTAGAAACACGTAATTAACCACATTTGGAGACGCTGACTAGCTGTGCAAGAACATACCTCGCAATGGGGTATAAGTTGTACCCCGGGGGTGCTAGAGCCCCCCCAAATTTTCCCATTGACTTACATTGGCCCAAAAAATCCTAGGTAACAGTATATCTATTCCATTGCGCCGACTTTGACGGCGCATAGCGCCGTCCTCCAATTTCGTAGAAACACGTAAATCACTACATTCGAAGAGGCTGACCAGCTGTGCGAGAACATACCTCGCAATGGGGTGTAAGTTGTACCCCTAGGGCGCTAGAGCCCCCCAAAATTTCAAAAATCGGCCTATGGGAGATACTATGGTGAGGGAAGCCCCATGAAATAGTTTTTTTTTTTCCTACTATGGTAGTTTACATTGGGATTTTGCATTGAACATAGCTATGCATCACTATGTCATAGAGACATGGGGGCGGGTTCATTTTACTCAGACAACCAATCAGACTCTCAGGATCACTGTGAAGCAGTCAAGCCACGCCCTAGCAACCATTTGGGCCAGCCTAGCGACCCATAGACCCCCATTATAAAAATCCAAGATGGATATCTTTGGATCACACTATCATAGAGACATGGGGGTGGGGTCGTTTGAATCGGGACAGCAAACAGCCAATCGTGACTCACCATTGACACTTCCTAGCCACGCCCCAGCAACCATTTAGGGCACCCTAGCAACACATCCCATAGACTGCCATTATATGGCACAGATGTATATCTCTGGATCACAGTCTCATAGAGACATGGGGGTGGGGTCGTTTGAATCGGGGCAGCAAACAGCCAATCGTGAGTCACCTTAAATTCTTCCTAGCCACTCCCTAGCAACCGTTACTGACCACCCTAGCGACCCGAACCCACACAGGCATATCTTCACATCTGAATGTCATAGAGACATGGAGGTTGGTTTACATCATTCATACTGACAAGCAGCCTTTGGAGTATCATCATTGGCCACTCCCTAGCAACCAAACAGAGTACCCTAGCAACCATTCAGCTAGACCTATATCTTTGCATCACTACATCGTAGAGACATGGGATTTTGACTCATGCTAGCAAATAGGCCTCCCAACATAATGCACATGCTAGCCATGACTAGCTACATGCTAATAGTGATTAGCCAAGTGTTCAATTGTGCAATAAAATATAAGTAAAGGCTAAAATGATTAAAATAAGCCAAAATGAGCTAGCATCATGCTATCAATATGCTATATCATGCTAGCATCGCCTAGCTAAGTGCTAAAAACGTGCTAAAACGTGCTAGGATCGTCTGCTAAAGTCCTAAGACATGCTAGTCATGATAATATGTTGCTAGCATCATGCTAATTATGTTAGCATGTTCTTAAAAACATGCTAGCGTCATGCTAACACCATGCTACTCATGCTAACTTCACGTTAACGACATGTTAAGCGTGCTAGCGTGTTGCTAGCATCATGCTAATCATGCTAGCTTCATGTAAAATGCATGCTAATGGTGTTAGCATGTTGCTAGCGTCATGCTAATCATGTTAGCATCTTGTAAAAAGCATGCTAGCATCATGCTAGTCATGCTAACTTCATGTTAGCGACATGTTAATCTTGCTAGCATGTTGCTAGCATCATGCTACTTGCATGCTAATCGTGCTAACATGTTGCTAGCATCATGCTAACACCGTGCTAACACCCAGAACACCTTAACAACACTCTGCCTATGACCAGATAAAGGGTTTTTTTGCCACTGCAAGCCCCACTCACATTTTCTTCAGGAAATGTACATTCTAGTATTTACACATACTATTCCATATCGCCATGCGATTTAATTTAATGACATACTTTTGATTAATTCTTCTAAACTTTGACTAAAATTCTGTGACATTCCGCGTTAAATAGTAAATTCCATTTTTATGACTGGATTCTGCGATTCTGCATTTTCCACATCGCAGAAATCATAGGGCCCTAGGTACAGGAGATGATCCATCCTTGATAGAATTGAATGCCACAGAAGATAGAAGAAGAAACTGAAGAATATTAGTACAAAATAACAAACAAAAAACAATAAAAAGTAAAAATAAATTATATATACATGTACAGAGCTGAGTAGTAACTGAAAAGTAAAAGTAACATGATGAAAAATCAGACTACAGTTACTTTTTAATGGATTACATGATTGCATATTATTCAAACAATAGCAATAAATTATAAATATAATTATAAATTTCAATTTTTCATCTTTCTAAAATATCCTACTGATTATATACATTCAGAAAGTCCAGTTTTGTGGACATTCACACACAGACTAGTCATTTGACCTCTGGATTTACAAAAATCATTTAAGATTTGAGAAGGGTTTCAACTTTGCATCAACTATAAACACATTGATTTTTATTTGAATTATCACTCTGTAGGTTTTTACACCATTATGTCTTTGGAAGGCTTTTGTCATTAAAATGCATATATTCACAGTATTTCTTATTTACATGTAATGCAGGCATTCCAAAACCTTTTGTCTTCTTACCTTGACCTTATTCCCCAAGTATATACTTTACTTTAAGTACTTCTGAGATTTTAAAAATAAGTATTTCATTAATTAAGTATCATGTTCTGCATAGTTATGCATGTTCACGGTTTCTTTGTTGATTAATGGTCACCTGGCATGCAGGCAATTAAAAATATTTCTTTTTTTTTTTTAGTAAGTGTTTTATTTTAATTGTCATTTTAAATCATTTATTTTAGTCAGTGTGCAGCTTGTATAGCAGTACAGATTTACTGTTCTCTGAAAATGACTCCATACAGCCATTATTATTATTATTATTATTATTATTTTGTAACCATTGTTAAACGTTGTTAAGCCACATGTCCTTTTCATCATGTTCATGTTTTTATCTGCTTGACAGGACCATACAAAGTGGATGTTCAACATAGCACCTAGTGGCCAGGGTCATATACAGAGGTTTTCCAAGATGGGTTCCATTCAGAATAGGCCTTGCAAGGGTTGATCAACGAAGTTGAGTACTCGTTCTGTGCGTCAGGTGCAGAACTGGGCTTCAAAAAAACAGATGCATGAGTGCTGCCAGCATTGCTTTAGATGGTGCAGAAGTAGAAGGTCAGCTTGTCAGTGCCATCCCAGAAAGAAGCCTCTTCCTCTAGAACAGGGGTGGAGAACGTCGGTCCTGGAGAGCCGCAGCCCTGCAGAGTTTTGCTTCAACCCTAATTAAACACACCTGAACAAGCTAATCAAGGTCTGAAGGGTAACTAGAAAGCTACAGGCAGGTAAGTTTTAACTAGTGTTGGAGCTGAACTCTGTAGGGCTGCGGCTCTCCAGGACCGGAGTTCGCCACCCCTGCTCTAGAACCATATCCTATGGCAGGGGTTGGCAACCTTTTCGGCATGACATGCCATTTTAAATTTTTCTAGTTAACTGTGCCAATACACTCCAACCCCCTCTTTTTTTTAAATGCTTGCTTTGTACAGTACATAAACATTTTAAGAAAAAACATCTTAAGATAAGATAAAAAACAATATTTGATTTTCATGCAAAGAGTTTTTTTTTTTTTAGTATGTGTGTGACAAGGCCAATGCATTAAAACAGTTCAGTTTAATCACCGTTGTATATTAATGTGCTGCTTCAATTGACGTACGCTCACAATCCGGAGATCGCGCTCTGCAAACAGTAAGATTCAGAAGCTCATAAACTTGTCAGTGCTGCCCCGCGACTTTTATTAATCAATATTAAATTGCTACATTGCAGCAAAGTGAGCTGTGAAATCACTGTTTTTAAGTAACTAAATACTTTATTGTTTGTACAGAGAGAGATAGACGCAGATAATTTGCACATCTCTCTCTCTCTCTCTCTCTCTCTCTCTCTCTCTCTCTCTCTCAAATTGGCCATATTTGAGAAAAAAGTTGAGTAGTTTGCATTACTGGATACAGCTGTCGGTCAGTTGTAAAACAGCTGACTATAGCTTAATAATAAATTATTTGCAACTTCATTTTACCTCGCTCTTTCAACATTAAGCATCGTACTATGATTCTGTGAACAGTAAACCCCACCTACTTGGGGGATTGGCCATCTCAGTCATTTTGACATTGACGAGCGCTGTTCGACTGCTGAGGCATTGATCTGAAGCGCCTAGTAGACTACACATCCATAGACTAGCGCAAGTTTATTCTCACGCAAGTTTATTCTGTAAAAAACAAAAAACACAATTTGTTGAGTCAACTTAAAATAATTTGTAACCTTGCTGCCTTCAGCAGCAAGTTCAGTCAACTCAAATAAGTTTATTCAAGTTGAAATGTTAAGTTGTACTAACTTAGATATTTGAGTTGACTAAACTAAACATTTGTTTGTTAAACTTAGCTGTGTTTGTTACTCGGCTACCTTCAATTTGTAAGTTAAATCAACTCAAATATCGAAGTTGTCACTTAGTAAAATGTAACATTTCAAGTTAACTAAACTTTGAGTTGACTGAACTTTTGAATTTAAAGGCAGCCAGGTAACAAATAATTTTAAGTTGACTCAACAAATAGTTTTTTACAGTGTGTGAGAAATTATTACTTTAAAATGTTTCCAATTTTCCCTATATTGCTTGCGTGCCACAGGTTGCCGACCCCTGTCCTATGGTCTGACGAGGCTAAGATAAATTTTTTGGCTCAGATGGTGTTCAGCATGTGTGGCGATGCCCTGGTGAGGAGTACCAAGAAAATTGTGTCTTGCTTAGAGTCAAGCATGATGGTCTAAAATGGTTGCTGAAATGTGAGGGGTATAGTCACTTTTATGAGATACTGTATTTCAGGGTCATAAACACATTTCCAATCTTATAGTAGTACTAAATACAAATGAAGAGTAAATTTGCAAAAGGAGATGACACTTTTTAATTTTCATAAATCATGTTTTTATTGGGTTGTCATGTTGTTGTGTTTTGTGTTAGTTAGCTGTATTTTTGAGCAAATATTTAATCAAAACAACCCAACTGCAGTTTGATTGATATTACTTGGAATGCAGAATAAAAAAAAAAACATGATTTTAGAAATCTGTTTTTGGAAACGAACTCCTTAGATGTATAATGATTAAATATTTTTTTTTATTTTAATAGTCTATTTTTTGTAACATTGTATATTATGTTCCTTATTTTTTATTCAAATGTGTATGTTCACACCTGTTGTAGAAAAAAAATCTATCTGTAATAATCTGGATTACATAATCAGATTAAAAAAATTAAGTACTTGTAATTAGAGTAAGTTACATCCTCGTAATCAGACTACTGTTAATGATTTTATGCATTAGGTGATTACATTTTATTTACACAATAGCAATAAATCATTCAGAATTTGATTCTCCTTATTTCAGATTTAGTATTCCTTGAAATGAATAAAATAAGTGCAAACTCAGAATATGATTTAAATGTTTAAACTCAGATATGAATTAAATGTTCATATCTTTTATGTATTTAATCCCATTTTTATTAACTAATCTTTGCTGCTGATCTTTAGAGATCCAATTCAACCATACTAATATCCTGTATTAGCCAAAAATATAACTTTTTATATTATATTGTGACTCCAGCCTGTCTGAAAACCTGCTCACAGATCTTCGGCAGGTCTCTGGAGATGTGTGAAGTCCCTGCCTGCTTCAAACACTTCACCATCATCCCCGTTCCAAAGAAGCCCAAGATAACAGGACTTAATGACTACAGACCTGTGGCTCTAACGTCTGTCATCATGATGTCATTTGAAAAGGTGTTTTTGGCTTATCTGAAGGACATCACTGGACCCTTACTGGACCCCCTGCAGTTTGCTTACTGAGCAAACAGGTCTGTGGATGATGTAGTGAACATGGGATTACATTACACCCTTCAACATCTGGACAGGCCAGGGGCTTATGTGGGGAACCTGTTTGTGGACTTCTGTTCGGCCTTTAACACCATCATTCCTACACTCCTCCAAACCAAACTAATCCAGCTCTAATTCCTAGCCCTATCTGTCAATGGATCAACAGCTTTTTGACAGATGGGCAACAGCTAGTGAGAACAGGGAAATTCATGTCAAGCAGCCGCACCACCAACACTGGCACCCCTCAGGGTTGTGTTCTCTCCCCTCTGCTCTTCTCCCTGTACACCAATGATTGCACCTCTAAAGACTCCCCGTCAAGCTCCTGAAGTTTGCAGATGACATCACACTCATCTGCCTCATTCAGGATGGTAACGAGTCTGCCTGCACACACAGGAGGGTTAAAGAGATGGCTGTCTGGTGCAGTTCTAACAACCTGGAGCTCAACACGCTCAAAACTCTAGAGATGATTGTGGACTTCAGGAGGAACCCCCCTGCACTTTCCCCACTCACCATCATGGAGCACTGTGGCTACAGTGGAGACATTTAAGTTCCTGGGATGCTTCCTCTCCCAGGACCTGTAGTGGGACTCTCACGTTGACTCCAGTGTAAAAAAAAAAGGCCCAACAAAGGTTGTACTTTCTTCGCCAGCTGAGGAAGTTCAGCCTACCGCAGGAGATGCTAAAACAGTTCTACTCAGCTGTCATTTAGTCTGTTCTGTGCACATATATGTGCAATAACCTTATATTTGTTACACCTCCATCCGAATACATCCCTGCATCTCTTTCCATTCTATCATTTAGAACAACTGTACATACCACTTATTTATTTCTCAGTTTATTTTACTTTATATTTTTGTCTATTTTTACATGTGTATTTTTTATTCTCATCCTATTTTTATTGTTTCTGTGTTGGTGTTGTTGTCTCTGTGTACTGGTAGCTAATGACACAAAAACAAATGCCTTGTATGCGCAAGCATACTTGGTAATAAAGCTCTTTTTGATTCTGGAAAACAAGCAAGCCCTGACCAGGTTTAAAAAGTAGCAGAAAAGTAATTTAATGCGTTACTTTCCATAAAAAGTAACTAAGTGATTAAAGTTACTGCTTTTTTTAGGGAGTAATGTAATATTGTAATGCATTACTTTTAAAAGTTACTTTCCCCAGCACTACATATGAGCAAAAAAGAAAAATAGATTTGGGTCAAATTTGTTTGCAGTGTGAACATATTTCGAAAACTGAATTTATTACAGAAACTCCATGAATTATTTACTTTTAAGAGTTTGTTTTTTTTATGAAAAATAACTTGTGCTTTTAATTCTAATTAAAGTCAAATCACACTTCAAAAAATAAAAATAAAACCGTAAAATGGCTAAAAAATAAAAATGGCTGTACAAGTCATTTAAACTTAACTTAGAATAAATGAAACTTAAATTAAGTTTAAAAATGTTTTGTATCTCATACAACTTAAAAAAATGTAACTTGTTAAATCAGTTTAAAAATTAACATAATGGAGAATCCGCTTGTTTGGCTCATAGGGGGTGAAAAGTAATGCTATTAGAGCATTAAAATATGCTGATATCATGAAGTCTTTGTGAAGGGCCAAACAGATCTCAAAAATAAACCTAAAAGCAGCTCTCCTTTAAGATCTGGCTCACTGAGTATCAGAAAGAACAAAACCAAAAGATAATTAAAAGAGAAAAAAGCACTTTCCCCACATTTTTCAAACCTCACTTTCTCAACACACAATCTCTTCTGTCATACACAATACTTAAAAATATTTTTTCTCTCACACACAAGAACTTATTCATTCTTCTTTACTAAACAAACAGACTGAGAGGTGTTAAATGCTTCTCTGTAACCTGCAAAGAGATAAGATGACATCTTCAAAAACTGATAAAAATAATAATATATGTATATGTGTGTTTAACTGATCAACTTAAGGTCTTTCTAAAAAAAAAAATAAAAAATTAGTGGTCATTGCATCAGAGCAATCCATTTAAACATTTTGTTGTAGGAAGTGTGAACTGACGTTGCTTAGAAAAGCCTGAGAAATCCTCTGAAAGACTCTGTGTATTCAGCTGTGGTTAAGAGGATTGCTTTGTTCATTTGCTAGAAAATAAAATACCAGTTATGTTTAAAAATGGTATATACATAGTAATGAAACATACAGAATAATTATAATATTGAATATTGTATTTTAAAATATATATAACAAAAATATATTAGAATTATTTAGAATAACTTTTGATTTTTTGGGAGGGTTGTATATTAGTTGACATGAAATACTAGGAAATTTGAGGTTATATGGCATGGATATGCCAAATTCTAGTACTAATTTAAACGGCACCCTGCTGTTAATGCAATTATTGTGCCTGTGGTGTTTATGACCTTATTTTAATTGAGAATCTACATGGAATATTCATACTTTTTAAAGTTGATTTTTTTCACACCACATGAACACTTAAAATGAACTAATGTCAAAAAGGTAATTAAAAATATCATTCAGACCAGTTACTACATTTAAGATACACATCTCACATTCACATAAATTAATATGAACTGGACATGTTGTAATATCTACCAGTCACCAATATGTCTAGGTCTTCAAATTCATATATAAAACATGCAAATTCAAGAAAAGACAATTAATTTCAAGGTCAAAGGAGTTTATTTTCAGTCACATACAGATATTTATATTACATACACAGTACCTTTAAAATGTCGGGTGCTAACAGCAATCCATAGTGCTGTTTAAATCTTTAATTTTTATTTTTCATTTTTTTCCCCAACCATCTCATCTTATCTTGCATTTGTAGAATAATTTGATTTGAACAACAGCCTGGAGCAGGAGGTGTGAAAATGGCGTTAGATGTCAAACAACAGCACTGCGTAAAGAACCACAGTCTCCATCTGAAACTCTCAACAGAATGGCTCACTGACAGCACACAAAGAGCGAGATGGAGAGAGAAAGAGGCTTAAAAACACAGTCTGTCAAAATGAAACTATAAGGACTTGATTGAGTCAAACATCACCATGAGACTTGTCACATTAACTAGCACACGGCGAGAATTCATGATTACAAAAACAATCCATTATTCATTTAAAGAGTTGTGTTATTGCACTATTGTGGTCTCTGATATTGAATAACCCTTGAAAGAAGGAAAGACCAAAAAATAAGAAGGAAAGTAAACAAGAAGGAAAACATAAAGGAAGAGAAAGAAAAGGACGGCGTAGAAAGAGAAAGGGAAGAAAGGTATGGAAACATGAAGGAAGAGTAAAACAAAAACCCAAGAAAGAATGAATAAGGAAAAGAAAAAGAAGGAAGATGGAACGTGAAGAGAGGAAGAAGGAAAAGAAAATTAAGGAAGGGAAATGAATGAAGACGGAAGGAAGAAAGATGGACAATAAAGGGAGGAAAATGAAATGAAGGAAGGAAAGAAACAAGAATGAAGACGGAAGGAAGGAAAGGGAAATGAAGAAAAAAAAACAATGAAGGCGGAAGGAAGGAAGATGGAAAGTGAAGGGAGGAAGAAGGAAAGGAAACGGAAGATGGAAGGAAGGAAATGAAGGAAAGAAAACAATGAAGACAGAAGAAAGGATGGAAGATGGAAAGTGAAGGGAGGAAAAAGGAAAAGGAACTGAAGGAAAAAAAGAATAATGAAGACAGAAGGAAGGAAAGAGGAAGGAAAATGAAGGAAATGAAACAATGAAAACAGAAGGAAGGAAGAAGGAAAAAGAAATAAAGGAAAGAAAACAATGGAGAGAGAAGGAAGGAAAGGAAAGAAGATGGAAAGTAAAGGGTGGAAGAAGGAAAAGGAAATGAAAGAAGGGGAACAATAATGAAGACAAAAGGACGAAGGAAAAGAAAATGATAATTAAACAATAATTAAAAACAGATGGAAGGAAGGAGGAAAAGGAAGAAAGGTGGAAACAAAAGGAGGAAAATGGAAAAAGAAAAAAGAACAGAAACAGGAAGAAAGGAATGGAAACCCAAATAAAAAAGGAAGGAAGAGAAAGAAGATGAAAAAAAGGGAAGGAAGCAAGAAAAAAAAACAAAGAAGGAAAGTGGAGAAAAATAATAAGGGAAGGCAAGTAAACAGGAAGAAAATAAACATGGAAACAACAAAGGAAAAAGGACAGTAAAGAAGGATAAGGAGAAAGAAAGAAGGAAACAAGAAACCAAGAGGAAGAAGAAAAGGGGGAAAAAATGAAAAGTAAAGGGAAGGAAATTAAACAAGAATAGAAGGGAAAAGAAGTGCAGAAAAGGAACAAAAATATAAGAAGAAAGTGAAGGAAGCAAAATGGAAACGAGACACGGGAAGTATAATGGAAAGGGAAAGGAAATAAAGGGATAAGAATATGGAAAGAAAAAAGGAAACTCAAAGTAAACCAAGTCAGTAGTAATGGATGATGTGGTCTGTATTGCTCTGAGTGTTTCCTTTGATTGCAACGTCACATTGATTCTTCAGCGGTACATTGTTGTGCAGTTTGTTTGTATGGAAGTATGTACGTCATACCAAAATAGAACATTAAACAGAACATGACAGATGTGTTTACTGGGAGCTGCTGGACTTCATCTAGTGAGCATGCATTTATTGATGAACATACAAGATAATGATAATAAAATAGCTTCAATCAAAACCTTCAAAACAAAACAAAACCTGGCAATATTTTACAATTCCGTTCCGTGAACGTTTCTCACAAGGCCACCGCCTCGACCAATCAGTTTGAGTTTCAATGATGACATCATAATAGCACATCAAGTTACATCATTTCCAATCGTTTGTTTCCTACTAACAAACTGCACTCCCACTTTTACAAGTACAAGGTCAAACTCTACAATACAGAACATACTGCCACGCTCAGTACTTTTACCCACAATGCCAAAGCAGCGGCATCCCATGTTTACATCACTTTCCTGCGTTGGGTCGCAGGTTTATAATGGACGCTGGCATTATAACAGTGTGAAAAGTACAAACATTCAGTGTTGACACCTATTAATCAGAGGCCATTCCAAAATCAATCCCAGTGTTTGTTATTTAAAGCACCATTGGAGAAATACACACTCCTGGGCTGAAATTCAAGGAAAGCTTACTTAAGCTTTATTCCATTTAAAATAATGCAAGGTTTCAAAACGGATGATTATGATGATTCAGTTCGCAAAAATTAACCCTGTGCGCGACCCGACACATACGAGGGGCCCTTTCGTCGAAAAGTAACCTGTATAAAATGCAAGATGGCACACCACGTTGTCCGTCTAGTCTAAAATGAAACAAATTGAATACACAACGCAACGTTTTACAATTAGTATTGAATTCTAACAATTGAAATACAAAAGCTACTGTATGTACGTGTCCACCCTGTTGTAAAATCATCAGCAGCCATATTGAAGTAGTTTGCACAGACTGGAGACCTCCCAGAACCCCTCTCTGTCCTCTGGAGATGATATGTTTTACTTTTGAAATGTGATGTGAAAATGGTGAAAAGGCTGGGAAACTTTTGCTAATGTTCATGCAAATAAAACGGCATTTAAATGGCTTTTGATATTAAACTTCTGAGTTGTTGTTTTTTACATAATACAGCACCTTAATTATGTCATATTTAGCTCTTAAAGTGTCAGACGCAAGGCTAAAATATGTAATCACACTTAATATATGCAAAATGTAGGCAAAAAAATGAATCGTGTTTGATTAGTTTTTGGCATTTCAAATTTGTTATGTTCTTAAAGGAATGGTTCACTCCAAAAATGAAATCCTCTATCAATAATGTTGCTTTTTCCAGTAAAAAAGTCATCTCGTCTGAATCAGGAGAGAAATATGCACGTTTACAAGCAAAAACAGTTTTCATCTTCGATGGCTTTCGGGTAAATACATTTTGAGCTTTTTTTTTGTCATTTTTGGGTGAACTGTTCCTTTAAGTGGAACCAGATAAACATTAACATGCAATGAAAAATACAAATAATTCAAATCATGAAACGGGTGTTTCTGAATGAGAATGGGTTATCAAACCTCTGTTACATAAACAAACAAAAAAATCAAGTGTATTTCATCCCTTTATTAAAATGTTTAGTACACGGATCAAATCGGACAAATACAGTACAAAACAAAACCGTACAACTTAAATATTATGTTCAATTTACTGTGTACTGCATAATGTTTATTCAATGAAGCTAATTTTTACCTAACACTAAAAACATCAGCCATGTGTGTTTGAAAGACTACATTACTTGTCTTTTTTTTTTTTTTTTTTAAATGTAACAATTAAATGTGAAGAAGGGGGTTACATTGCAACAAACAGTGGCTCCAAAACATATTTGGACAATTTTGACACATTTAAAACTATATGTGAATCCTAATATATTACAACACTAGCTATATTGCTCAAAAATATGTATGTTCATAGCTTGATGTGATGACCTGTTTAAGTTTGAGAATAACTGACTTTATTTAAGTTTTTAAATGTGACACAGTTGAGGTCAAAAGTTTACATACATCTTGAAGGATCTGCAAAATGTTAATTATTATACCAAAAAAGAGGGATTGTACAAATGCTTGTTATTTTTTATTTAGTTTTGAGTTGAATAAGATATTTCCACAAGAGAAAAGTTCAAAAGTTTACATGAACTTGATTTGTAATATTGTGAATGATCCACAGCTGTTTTTTGTTTAGTGATAGTTGTTCATGTGTCCCTTGTTTAACTGCCCGCTGCTCTTCAGAAAAAAATCCTTCAAGTCCCACAAATTTTTTGGTTTTCAGCATTTTTGTGTATTTGAACCCTTTCCAGCAATGACTGTATGATTTTGAGATCCATCTTTTTCACAACTGAGGGACTCATATGCAACTATTACAGAAGGTTCAAATGCTCACTGATGCTTCTGAAGGAAAAACGATGCATTAAGAGCTGGGGTGAAAACTTTTGAAATTTGAAGATCAGGTTAAATTGAACTTATTTTGTCTTCTGGAAAACATGTAAGTATCTTCTGTAGCTTCTGGAGAGCAGTACTAAATGAAAAAAAAGATATTTAGGCAAAATTAGAAAAATATACACATCTTCATTCTGTTCAAAAGTTTTCACCCTCGGCTCTTAATGCATTGTTTTTCCTTCTGAAGCATCAGTGAGCGTTTGAACTTTCTGTAATAGTTGCATATGAGTCACTCAGTTGTCCTCAGTGTAAAAAGATGGATCTCAAAATCATAGTCATTGTTGGAAAGGGTTCAAATACACAAAAATGTTGAAAAACCAAAGAATTTCTGAAGAACAGGACAAACAATTGACTCATGGCAACTATCACTTAAAAAACATTCAGGTAACAAGACTGTATTATCAAGTGCATGTAAACTTTTGAACAGGGTCATTTTTATATATTCAACTAGTATTTCCTCTAAAAAGTAACATGCATTTTGTATGATCCATCTTATTTTGGTAAAATAATGAACATTTTGCAGATTCTGCAAGGTGTATGTAAACTTTTGACTTCAACTGTAAATGTCTAAATAGTGTTTCAAGCCACTGTCGTTCTCAGATCTGGGGTTTATAACAGATCAGTGTAGAAATATTAATCAGACAGGATCTTTACACTAGGAAATCTACATGAATAGGGGATTTTGGGATTGGGTAAACAGACCTGACACATCCGACACCAGCTGGAACACCTCAATCAGAGCCGTCGCGTTACTATATGTGTGTGTTTTTTCGAGGAGGAAACTGCATTATTTCAAAGGCACTTCCCAGATCTGACAATAAATAGGTTAAATAAATAAACTCCAGCTGAAATTTAGGTAGTAAGCACGTCGATTCCTTTCGGAAAACACAAAAATGTGAGATTCGAGATGAGATTTAGTTTGGTGACAAGATGAGGTGCATGCTCTCGACCTGCATTTGTCTTTTCAAGGGTGAGGGTACAGCATGCAAGGCTGCTGCAGAGAGTCTGAGTTTCACAAACACAAAGGAAGGGCTGCTGAACGTCAGAAAAAAATGACAGCGACAGTGCTTGCACCCCTCAATGGCTTCCTGTAAAGCAGCCTCGCTTCCCGTCGAGCGACGGAAGCGCTCACATTCACCCCTAAATGTTATATAAACACGGTTCTCTATATTTGTATATGTATAATTAGCTTAGTTACTTTTTTTTCTCTGACCATGCAAGACTACAGGCAAAAGGGAAACGAGTGGTTAGCTGTGATGTGGCAAGGTGTGCAAATACTCCCTCTACTGGCCGTCAGTCCCACTCTGAGAACGCCTCACAACTGTACACAATTACATATATACAAAAGATAGGGGGCGCCATTGTACATATTATTTTACCCTACAGGAGAACTCGCACACAGACACACCGGCCCGTCGGAAAACATCCGGAGCAAGCGAAAAACCATCACGGAAAACAAGAATTGATCGGTGCTCGTTAAAACAAAAGCCCACCCTGCCACATCGAGTGAAGCACGGAAAATCGCAAGGTATTAGATATCAGCCAGTCAATGTACACTTTACATAGATGCCCGATTATTTTTTTGGGGGGATGCCATATGAGGGGGATTTCAAAGCAAAGCAACTAGTGAAGATTCATAAATATACATATTCAGACGTTTCTTTGAATGAAAATGCATACTTTGTCGTCATTTACGCGTGATACATTATTTTATACGTATATATTTACTCGTTTTTTTAACTTCGTAATTACATGTTTTCGAGGTTTGTGGATTTCTCGTTCGGGTTCGCGGGTGCCGTTCACCTTCTGAAGAACATGGGGTTGCGCAGGCAGGCGGTTAGTCACCTGCAGCACCCCAGCGGTCCGGCGGAGGTCTCCAGGCTGCTGTCGGTATCGGAGGCCAAGGTCTGGTCGGTGGACATGGAGGAGATGTCGTTGACGGAGGAGGAGGGGGGGAGGCTCTCGCTGCTGTTCATGGCTGCACCTGCGCTAAGGGAAGTAACGGGGGAAAAACGGTTACAACGAAAAAAAAAGCACAGACACAGCTACAGCGCCCTCTACAGGGCTACAAGCAGATGTTCACATATTAGAAAGTACAATAACGATCAAATATGTACAAATATCCCACAGGGATGGAGGAAGGTTGGAGTCCATGGAGTGATACTATAGGATGTTGAGACATTTGTTTATACAGATAGAACAGTTTCATATTCTTTTTTCTAAACTAAAATCTTACTGTTCAAAAACTTTTGATGGTAGTGTACATAAAACACTTCCAAACATGACATACGAGATGTAAAACCATCATTACAAAGCCTGGAGTACCATAAGGAGGCATTTTCCTAGTTTCAGCAGTGTCTATGAGAACTTAAGGAGGAAGGAGCAATGTAGAAACTCAAAGTGAAGGTTCGGACTCAGCGTCACATGATCCTTCAGAAATCATTCCAATATGCTGATTTATTATCAGTGCCTGAAACAGTTGTGTTGCCTAATACACATATATACATTTTTTTTGGAACCTGTGATACTTTTTTCAGGATCCTTTGATGAATAAAAAGTTTATAAAGAACAGCATTTATTTTAAATAGAAATCTTTTCTAACAATATACTCTATACAGTTTAAAAGTTTAGGGTCAGTTCATTTTTATATTTTTTTTCTTTACTTTTATTCAGCAAGGATGTGTTAAATTGATGAAAAGTGATAGCAAAATGAGTAAGTTTTGAATAAATGCTGTTTTTTTTTAACTTTATTCATCAAAGAATCCTTTTTTCAAGTAACTAGTAACGCTTTACTTTCAAATTTACAAGAAAATTTGTTTTTTTGTTATTAAAAATGTGTATATATGTAATGTATTTTAAAGAAGTTTCTTATACTCATAAAGGCTGCATTTATTCAATCCAAAATACTGAAAAAAAATTACGATGTAAAATAATATTCTTCTATTTTAATATACATTAAAAATCTAATTTATTTCTGTGATCAAACCTGAATTTTGTACAATTATAAATATTTTACTGTTACTTTTGGCATAATGCATCCTTGCTGAATAAATCTGCTCTTCTGAACTTTCCATTAATCAAACCTGAAAAAATTAGCTGTTTTCGTAATTAAAACTAATACTAATAAATGTTTTTTGAGCAGCAAATTAGAATATTAGAATGATTTCTGAAGGATCATGTGACTGAAGTAATGATGCTAAAAAAAAAAAGATCTTTAAAGGCGGGTCATCGGATGCAAAGTTCACTTTAGATTTTCCTTATATTTTAGTTTTTTGTGTGTGTGTGTGTGTATTTTTGATGAATAGAAAGTAAAAAAAAAACTGCATTAATTTAAATATATACAGAAACATTTAATAAAAATAATAATTTTTCTGAATTGTTCAGCCTCATTACTCCAGTATTCAGCGTCACATGATCCTTCAGAAATCATTCTAATATGCTGATTTATTCTCAGTACTGAAAAGTTGTGTTGCTTAAATTTTAGTTTTTTATTTTTTGGAACCTGTGATACTTTTTTCAGGATTCTTTGATAAATAAAACGTTAAAAAGAATAGCATTTATTTAAAATAGAAATCTTTTCAAACAATATACACTACTGTTCAAAGGTTAGGGTAAATCTTTATTCTTTCCTTTTTTGAAAGAAATTCTTACTTTTTAAAAGAATAAATATATACATTTACAAAAAAATATAAATGAGTGTACAGTATTAATATTTTATATTTAATAATTACTTAATAATTGGCCACTAATTTTACATGAATATTATTTTAAAATTTTAATATAAGATTTTTTTCCAAATATTTAAACTAATTTAATAATAATAATAATAATAATAATAATAATAAACATACATTTATTTAAAAAAATATAAGTGAGTGTACAGGTTATACTTTACCTTATAAAAATATTTTATATTTAATAATCATTTAATCATTTTACACAAATTTTACATTCATATTATATTAAATATATAATAAGTTTAATATAATAAAATAGATAATATTAACATAATGATAATATTTTCATACCGTCCATATATATTATTAGAAAACATAACAATATTTATTTAAATTACTTTAATTTATTTAGAAAATGTACTTAGAATTTAACATTAATATTATATTACAATTCAATATTCAATATTTATTACAGAATATATATATATATCTATATATATACACACACACACACACACACACACACAGTATTATCTTGAGAATATTTACTTAGTGCGTTTTTTTTTTTTTTTTTACATATAACCCTCAAAATAATATCAGTACATTTAATTAGTAAATTTGTGTGTGTTTTATATTTCATATATATATATATATATATATATATATATATATTTAGAAATTGAATATAATTCTATAAAGATTTTCTTTCTTTATTTTATTTAATCATTTATTATATTTCTTTGCTTTATTGCCTGCTAGTTTGGAAATCTTAAGTCTGGTACCTTATAGAAGCAATTGCAGACCATTCCTCAACAAGATACAAGATTATAGATATTAATTCTGCAGCAAACCTGTTCAGGGCAAGTTATGTTCACCATATGCATGAGCACACCTCAGTAGTAACACAATTATTGTACCTGTTTATAACAAAACATACCTTTAAGAAAACACCAAAAATGAAGTATATTTTGCGCCACTAGGTGGAGCTCATGCTCCACAAGAAGTAACAAATAAAGGCTCCTGAAAAAAGGGCAAATTGTCCCTATTTTTCATCATCAGGTTTGAGAGTTGCACTGACTGCCCTATAAATCCACAACCCAGAAAACCTCCAATCCTTCAGCAAGTCTGTTTGAACACAAGGAGCTCTGCCCAATCCAATAACACACAAGGAGATCGCTTTTGATAAGAATCAAATGCAAATAACCCCTTAAACGGCTCCCTACGATAACATTACAAGTTAATTTACTTGACTGACGGCCTACATCTTGCGTTTTAATAGAAGGCAGCTCTTTAATACCCATTCAGTGCTGTGAACATGATTTATAATAACTTTATAGTACACTGCCCACATCCTCATTTGAGATTAACATTTCAAACATGCAATTTTGGAGCGTAACTGCAGAGCGGGGCTAAAGCGAAAAAAATGACAATATGATAAATGATGAAAGCAGAAGCTACCCTTTAAAATGAAAAGAAAAACCAAGAGGGTGGATGACATTGGCTCAGCAAGGGCTTTTTATCGCTGTCAGCTTTATGGTCACTGTCTGTTTTAGTCTCTCTCTCTCTCTTTTGCTCTATAGAAATGTGCCAGGCCAGCAAAATCTGATCATCACATCACATTGAGAGCGACAGTTACCTCACAGCACATAAGAACAGTCATATTTATACAAAAAAAAACAATAGATGACAAAACTTATTTTCTGCTTACCAAGGCTGCATTTGTTTGATCAAAGACCCAAGATCATATTATTACATTTTAAAATGTTTTCTATTTTAATATATTTTAAAATGTAATTTATTTTTGTGATGCAAAGCTGAATTTTTAGCATCATTACTGTAGTCTTTATTATTATTATAAATATTTAAAACAGTTAAGTTTTTTTTTTCTTTCAGGATTCTTTGATGAATAGAAATATCCAGAGATTTATCAAAAGCTTGGAGTCAGTATAATTTTATTTCTTTCTTTTTTGGTAAAGAAATTTTTAGAAATGAGTACTTTTATTAGGGCACTTTAAATTGAACAAAAGTGATGATAAAGGCTTTTATAATGTTACAATGCTGTTCTTCTGAACTTTCTATTCATCAAAGAAACCTGAAAAAAATCTACTTGGCCGTTTTCAACATAATAATAATAATAAATATTATTTTGAGCAGAAACAAAATATATACTGAAGGATTATGAGACTGGAGTAATTATGTTAAAAATTCAAAAATAAATTACATTTTAAAATATATTCAAATTGAAAACAGTTATTTTAAATAGTAACAATATTTCAATATTTTATTGTTTTTGCTGTACTCTGGATCAAATAAACGCAGGCTTGGTGAGCAGCAGAGACTTCTTTAAAAACATCTTACCGTTCAAAAACTTTTGACTGGTAATGCACATTTAAATTATTTTTTTTGCTTATATTTTTTCCCTGTATTTTTGATTAATAGAAAGTTCAAAAGTACATTGTTATATTAATTATAT
Source organism: Cirrhinus molitorella (assembly GCA_033026305.1). Taxonomy (NCBI): domain Eukaryota; kingdom Metazoa; phylum Chordata; class Actinopteri; order Cypriniformes; family Cyprinidae; genus Cirrhinus; species Cirrhinus molitorella. The sequence goes on along the minus strand of CM065138.1, from coordinate 7,752,919 downwards.
ACAAAATATTTTGTCGAATTATAAATGTTTTACTATTACTTTTGATATAATGCATCCTTGCTGAATAAAATCTGAATAAATCTTACTGAGCCCAATTGTTTTAATGGTAGTGTGCTTTATGAAATATTAAATAAATACTGTAAGCTCTTGACATGTTTTACCAGAAAAAAACAGTTCAAAGATACAGGAAATCTACTCCTAAACCAAATAGTTTAAAATTATTTTTTTAATATACAGTAAATATACTCCTGAACCAAATTTTAGACCAGTTTAGACCAAAAACGAAATATTAATTTGGCCTAAACAGGTTTGATCTTGGCTGGTTTTAGAGAGGATCCAGCAACTTTACAGCTGGTCAGTCTGGAGATCATATTAAACCAGCTAAACCAGCTTAGACTGGGTTTTTCACCAGAGAGTTAGGACGAGCTTGAATTCCACTGAAAAAAATGCTTTTCTTACTTAGATTTTTTGTCTTGTTTCCAGCCAAAGTATCAAAAAATTCTTAAATCAAGAAGTATCTAGACAAGCACTAATTAATGTCTTGTTTTCATAAACAAGAAGTCAGAATTAAGTGAGTTTTTGCTTAAAACAAGCAAAATAATCTGCCAATGGGGTAAACAAAATAATCTTATTTCAAGCTGAAAACTAGATTATTTTGTTTACCCCTTTGGCAGATTATTTTACTTGTTTTAAGCAAAAAAACTCACTTAATTCTTACTTCTTTTTTATGAAACAAGACATTAATCTTTGCTTGTATAGATGCTTCTTGATTTAAGAATTTTCAAATATTTTGGCTGAAAACAAGACCAAAAAATACAAGTAAGAAAAGCATTTTTTGCAGTGTCCAAAATGGCCTACACCTACTTTCTGTGTATCTAATTCCCTCCGCTCTTTTTCCATTCCATCTCAAAAACTCTGCCCTTCAGCTCCTCTTGTCAGATTGCCCTGGTTTTTCTTTACCCACAATTCCCTTCCCAGTAAACAGCATCATGTATATCCCATACATGTGATTTCAGTGACCACTCAAGTGGAAAAATAGACTTTCGGCCACATCGCTCTTCTCTCACTTCTCATCCTCCATTCATCCCCCACAAAGGACACCTCCAGCGTCCCAGAGACCTCCATAAATCTCCCGCCTATACCGCAGGATGGAGCTTCCTAAAGCACAGCATCTCAGACTCCCAGATCCTTAATAAAACAGGAAGGGAATGAGGATTTATAGCCGGCATTGATTTTAACCCCAGTACAGTTCTGCAGGTTTAACTAAACACACTGAATCACTGTTTAGTATGGGACGCCACATCAACAACCCTCCACTGCAGGCGCAGGACATCTATAAACACAGTCAATAGATTTCCAGCATGTTTATAGTCATGTGATCAATGTTTGTTTAAAATAAACCTGCCGTTTGCTCTGTTAGTGTCAAAAAATAAAAAATAAAATTACAAATGTGGTACTTTTTTTTATTAAACACACTCACTATATAATAATTTCTAATGCTGTTATTTCTAAAGCTGTTTTAAAATAAGCAAACTAAATATGTGATTTTCTCCACACACGATTCAACACTAACCCACACTGCTGTGAAATACGGAGCTGCATTGCGACTGCTTTCTTCAGCACAAGCACTTAATTACAAAGTGGAGAGAGAGAGAGAGAGAGCAAGGGAGAGAGAAAATGAGGCCAGAAAAGGACGGACAACACAAGCAAAAAATATCCAAACCCTGCAGAATCCAAAAAACATAAGCTGCTAGAAACCAATAGATCGTTCTTAACATCTTTGTTTGTTAATAAGCAAACAGATGACACCGAACAGGAAGATCTGCGGCTTGTGTCACTGTCTGTCACCTTCTCAGTGCTGCAGGACTGCAGACATGCAACGCCGCACTAATAGAAACACACACACATATATACATGTGCTGCCCTCTACAGGTCAAACGCAGAGACTGCAGCTCAACATTCCACAAACCTATAAAGAAAAAGACTCTTTGTTGAGTCAATTAGCAAACTAAATCCTAAAAAATATTTCAGACTTGCTCTAAATACACTATATTGCCAAAAGTATTAGGACATCCCATTCTAATAAGCAGGTTTGGCCACTTTAGTAATTTCCATGAGTACAAATCTTAATGTTGAAGCATATAATGTAATGATATTCTTGGGAATTGTGTGCTTCTGATTTTATAGGAACAGTTTGGACAGGACCCTTTTCTATTATAACACGACAATGCCTCTGTGTATGAGGAAAGGTTAAAAAAGAAATGATTGATTCAGTCAGTGTGGAAGAACTTGACTGGTCTGCATAAAGCCAAGTCCTCATCCCAGCTGTGATAATGTATATATGGGTACAGTCATTTTAGACACTTCCAAAACTATTTAAATACATTAATTGTTTCCTTCTTTGTTACCACAGTTTTAAAAGTGCATTTTTCTGTTCTAAAGAAGAGGGTGTTCCAATACTTTTGTCCATATAGTCTATGTACATGTCATTGGTGTTTAGTAATGAGTTTTTGGCTCAAGGTCTGCATTTAAAGTCACACCAGAGATGTTCAGCTGGGATTAGAACTTTGCTTTCTGCAGACCTGTCAAGTTCTTCCACACTGACTGAATCAAACGTTTCTTTTTGAACCTTGCCTTATACACGTCAAGTAAGGCAAAAAAAGAGTCCTGTCCAAACTGTTGTTATGAAATTAAAAGCACACAAATCCCTAAAATATCATTATATGCGTAAACATTAAGATTTGTACTCATGGAAATTACTAAAGTAGTCAAAACTGTTCATTAGAAGGGGTGTTCCAATACTTTTGGCAAATTAGTGTATATTATTATTGTAATTCATGAAATCAGACACCATGGACTCCAACCTTAATTATGAAACATGTAAACAGTGGCAAATAATACAATACAATAACAATATCAAATCACATACAAATACATTTTTGAACATTAACACATCAGTTCCCAACATTTTAATTTTAAACCCAAGCATTAATTTGCTTAATCTTTTTTATTATACCATTACTTGGAGATTTTTACACTCCTGTTGCATTTATTTACTTAATGGTTTATATATGGTTTTTTTACAGGAAAATCCCCTTTGATAAGTTCCACCGCTTGGTTATAGTTGCCAATTCAAGCAAGCTTTACAGAGCATACCAGATATGCTGGTTAAAATTAATTAAATGTGACCCTGGTCCACTAAACCAGTCATAAGGGTCAATGTTTTGAGATTTATATCTCATTTAAATATATAAGTAATAATTGATGTATGCTTTGCTGGATAGGACAATGCTTGGCTGAAAATGCGCAATCTGAGGGTGCAAAAAAATCGAAATATTGAGAAAATGGCCTTTATAGTTGTCCAAATGAAGTTCTTAGCAATGCCTATTACTAATCAAAAAAGCTTTGATATATTTATAGTAAGAAATTTACAAAATATGTTCATGGAACATGATCTTTACCTAATAACCTAATGACTTTTGGCATAAAAGAAAAATGTATAATTTTGACCCATACAATGTATTGTTGGCTATTGCTACAAATGTACCCATTAAGACTGGTTTTGTGTTCCAGGGTCACATATTATTTTAATGTTGGCTGGAATAAACTGAGACACTGCAAAGCAATTTATTTTTTCAGCCATTTGCCTTTAAAAATGTATAATAATAATAACAATATTAATTTGAAAGTAATTAAAGGTGTTTTTGATGCTGATGCTCATGAAAATAACTATTGTATTTTTGGATATTTTCCATAAAATTGTGTATAAATCTGACAGATCCTCCACTGATTTACATTATATTTATATTTTCTGAATATAAAATAGTGGATGGGTCAGTCAAAATAGGATTGGTCAGTGACATCTTTAAGGTGGGGTTTAGCGAAAAGGGTCAAATGTAACTTTTTAAAGGGACAGTTCACCCAAAAATTAAAATTCTGTCATTACTTACTCTCATGTCATTCCAGACCTATAAGACCTTTGTTCATCTTCAAAACACAAATTAAGATATTTTTTTCGAAATCCAAGAACATTCTGATCCTGCAGACATCAACACAACTGACATGTTCAAGGCAAAAAAGCTAGTAAGGACATTGTTAAAATAGATTATGTGACATTAGTGGTTCAGCCTTAATTTTATGAAGATATGAAAATACTTCTTGTGCGCAAAGAAAATGAAAATAATGACTTCAATCAATCAATAATTTTGCATATTGTTCTTGTAAACATGCATCAGAGACCGTGAAGAGAAGAAATTATTAAATAAAGTTGTTGTTGTATTCTTTGCGCACAAAAAGTGTTCTCGTAGCTTCATAACATTACGGTTGAACCACTGATGTCACATGGACTATTTTAATGGTGTCCTTACTACCTGTCTGGGCCTTGAATGTGGTAGTTGCATTGCTGTCTATGCGGATTTCATCAAAAATGTCTTAATTTGTTTTCTAAAGATGAACAAATGTCTTATGGGTTTAGAACAACATGAGGGTGAGTAATTAATGACAGATTTGAAAATAAGCTAAAATAAATACAGATAAAGTGCTTTGTTAAAGATGCTGTAAGCGGTTTAGATTTATATACTGTCTGAGCAAAAACCTTTGGGAGAGACCCATGCTTTTTTAGCCAATCAGAAACACTCTCTGCCTGTCAATCACTGTGTTCTTCGATTTTTGTCTTTGTGGGTGGGGTTTTACACAGTTTTGTTTTGTAGCGTGAAACAGTGGCTGAAATCGCTTACAGCACCTTTAATTAATAAAAAGACCACAACAGACAACAGTTTCAAGGTTAGAGATTAAAAACTAGCACTTAATCACAGTCAAGACGTGTTCTGTTTGAGTCACACGGACGAGATGAGAAAGGGACAGGGACAAATGGAGCAGTCACAATGGGAGGGTTTCTCATAAACAGCTGAAATCACTTTAAATTGACTTACAGAAGCATAGCTTATGCACAGAGAGTACCTGAGGGAGAGGGCTGTCCCTTCACCACACCATTCTTTGTTCGCTCCTCGAAGTTCATCACCTCTTTATAGATGAGCTCTGAGCCAGAGAGACAAGGGAGAGAAAAAGAAAGAGAAAGAGCACATTTAGATCTAATAAACTCAAAAACACTTAGTTCGCTTAGTAGACCAAGTGTACAATCCAGTGTTGTTATTGTGAACTTTTATATATATATATATATATATATATATATATATATATATATATATATATATATATATACATACACATTTATAACATTTTTGAAATTTAAACATCATCATAAATAAGCTTTCCATTGATGTACTGTTTGTTAGGATAGGACACTATTTGGCCAAGATATAACTATTTAAAAATCTGGAATCTGAGGGTGGCAAAAAATCTTAATATTGAGAAAAGCTGTCCAAATTAAGTTCTTAGCAATGCATATTACTAATAAAAATTATGTTTTTATATATTTAGGGTAGAAAATGTACTAAATATCTTCATGGAACATAATTTTTACTTAATGTTTTTTGGCATGAAGGAAAAATCTATCATTTTGACCCATATAATGTATTTTTGCCTATTGCTACAAATATACATGTGCTACTTAAGACTGGTTTTGTGGTCCAGTGTCACATATTATTGTGTTGAACAGCCATCAGTTTCCACAAGGAAGACGTCCTACTAAATATACTAAATCAAGTTTTATTTACAACACAAAAGGCCTAGTTTCTAGTTTTAGCATCTGACAGAATCTCAGTAATCTCAGTCAATGGAAATTGGCCACCATGATAGAAAAGCAACTGTGTATGTGTGAATGATTTACTGCTTCATCTCTTCATCTGTCAGTGGGCCGTGAGTTATGTCATGACCACATGCAGAGAGCGCTAAAAATGAAGGCCTACCTTTCCATTCATCAATTGAGTGTTCCCTCTCATCTAGCTGTTTATCATAGATCTGTGGAGGAGGCTGAGACAGAGAGAGACAGGAACACATTTAATCGTTACCCAGCATAGACATAAACACTGAGTGTCTTCTGGATAAACATGTATTAAACATATCATTGCTTGTCTTTAAAGAAGTTCATTTGCAGAATAAAAATTTCCTGAAAATGTACTCACCCCCATGTCATCCAAGTTGTTTATGTTTTTCTGTCTTCAGTTGCAAAGAAATTAAAGTTTTTGAGAAACACATTCCAGGATTTTTCTCCATATAGTGGACTTCAATGGGGATAAACGGGTTGAAGGTCCAAACTGCAATTTCAATGCAGCTTCAGAGGGCTCAACATGATCGTAGATCGAGGAATAAGAGTCTTATCTAGCGAAAAAAATTGGCCATTTTCTTAAAAGAATTAATTTTATGTACTTTTTAACCACCTTTCTTCCACTAGCACTGCAATGCACATCTGCAACTTCACACAATACGTAAACACATTGGAAAAATCACACGGTTAGTTCTTTGTCTGTATACTGTACTTCAGTTAAAACAGGTAGGGGTAGGCTGAAAAACTCCATCTGATTTTCTCCAACTTCAGAATTGTCCAACATCGTTTTACCTTTTTTTATAAAGAGTGCTTGACTTTCTTTGCACATTCGCTTTGTGAGCACTGGGTTGCTACTTCCACTTACATCATGCGTGACCTTTTCAACGTGATTACGTAATGTGTGAGGTCGGGCTGGTGCAAGATGAGCATTTGTGGTTAAAATGTATATACATTTTTATTGTTTTAAGAAAATTAGTTATTGTTTCGCTAGATGAGTGTCTTATTCCTCAGCTTAGATCATGTAGAGCCCTTTGAAGCTGCACTGAAACTGCAATTTTGACCTTTAACTCGTTGATCCCCATTGAAGTCCACTATATGGAGAAAAATCCTGGAATGTTTTCCTCTGAAAACTTAATTTCTTTGCGACTGAAGACAAAGATACGAACATCTTGGATGACATGGGGGTGAGTAAATCATCAGGAAATGCTTATTCTGGAAGTTAACAAATTCTTTAATCATAAATACAATCTTTTTACGATTAAAAAAATAAATAAAACACATGCTTTACTATGGAAGCCCGTTTCCAGCATGGAATTGAGAAAAATAAAAAAAGTTATTGTGATTTTTCTCATAATTAAGACATTTTTTTTTTTCGCTCAGAATTGCAAGATATAACCTTGCAATTCTAAGAAAATAAGTCAGTTTCGAAATATAAACTTGCAATTCTAAGAAGAAGTCAGAAATGCAAGACAAATTCAGAATTCTGAGTTTATATTTCACAGTTCTAACTTTTCCCTCAAAATTCTGAGTTTAAATCTCTGAATTCAGTTTTTTTTTGTTTGTTTTCCAAAAAATTATATCTCGTAATTCTTATTTTATCTTTTTTCCTCAGAATTGTGATATAAACTAAAAACTGCGAGGGGGGAAAAAATATGTATTTTTTTATGGTGGAAACAGGCTTCCATACTTTATACATCAGGCAGTATATGTAGTTATACTTAAAATTATTTAACAAAGTCTAAATCTGCTCCTGCAGAGTCACTTATTTAAAGGATTAGTTCACTTCCACAACTAAAATTTACAGATAATTTTCACACCCACTTATCATCCAAGATGTTCATGTCTTTCTTTCTTTAGTCATAAAGAAATTATGTTTTTTGAGGAAAACATTTGAGGAATTATCTCTGTATAGTGGAGTTCTATGGTGCCCCAGAGATTAAACTTCCAAAATGCAGTTTTAAATGTAGCTTCAAAGGGCTCTAAACGATCCCAGCCGAGGAATAAGGGTCTTATCTAGCGAAATCCGTCATTTTCTTAAATAAATTCATATTTATACATTTTTTAAACACAAATGCTCTTCTTGTCTAGCTCTGCGATGTACATGCGTCTGGTTCAAGACAGTTAGGGTATGTCGAAAAACTCCCATCACATTTTCTCCTTCAACTTCAAAATTTAAAAAATCGTCCGACACAGTGTTTACAAAGCAAACTTGCAAAGAAGATCAAATGCCCTTTACAAAAAAAAAAGGTAAAACAGTGACGCAGGACGATTTTGAAGTTGCAGGAGAAAATGAGATAAGAGTTTTTCAACATACCCTAACTGACGAGACAAGCATTTGTGGTTAAGAAGTGTATAAATAGTCATTTATTTAAGAAAATAACCAATTGTTTCGCTAAATAAGACCATTCTTCCTCAACTGGGATTGCTTAGAATTAGAAGTTGCATTTAAACTGCATTTTGAAAGTTCAAACTCGAGGGCACCATAGAAGTCCACTATATGGAAAAAAGTCCTGAAATGTTTTCCTCAAAAACATAATTTCTTTACGACTGAAGAAAGAAAGACATGAACATCTTGGATGACAAGGGGGTGAATAAATTATCTGTACATTTTTGTTCCACAAAAGAGCTAATCCTTTAATGTAATGCTTTTCATCGAGCACAAATCATGATCAGAAAACAGCACTACATATGAGGGCGAGACTTGTCATGTTAAAACATCTGGGTTAATAATGTTACATTACAGCGTTCAGATTACAATATAATGAGTAAATTATATTTGTCCGTCTATGACTAATAATATTTTTATGTAAAACAACATGGACACTGTAATGTAAGGTAAAGTGTTACCAGCACTTGCACATGCAGTTGACATGTTCAACAGTAGAACTTAGTAAATAATGACCAAACACCACCATTAGTAAGACAGAGAGGCAGAGAAAAGTCTGCCGTAAGGTTTCAGATTAAGACAGAGACATAAGACATGAGGCTGTGTCTCACAACCTAGTGAGTAGTCAAACTAGACAGCAGTTTGGGGCATAATAATACTAATAATAAGACATAATAATATCAAACCTCAGCAGGGTTTTTAATGCTTGATTTAAATGTTTCTGTCTTGCTGCCAAAAATGTTGTCTAGACAGGCAACTCACTAGGCTTTATAACAAGCCAGAGAGCATAAGAGTAAGAGATATAAACAGAAAGAAAGAGATTAAATGGCACTAAATGGAGTATTATGAAAAAACAGGGTTCCTTAACGCACAATGAATCTGCAGTATTAATTTAAAGTACGTTAGTTTTATTTTATTACACAAAGCGCATAGGTGAGTTATTTTTACTGCCCTGTCATTGAGTAAATCTATCTAAAAGTGAATAAGTTAACTAAATGATGTCATAATATTATACATCATCATAAAACTCAATAATTTAGTGTCTGATCATAGACTTTGTGTTTCCATTATCTTAATTACAATAATTTAAAGGGATAGTTCACCCAAAAATGAAATTCTGTCATTAATTACTCACACTCGTGTCGTTTCAAACCTGCAAGACCTTTGTTCATTTTCTGAACAGAAGTTATGATCATTTTGATGAAATCCGAGAGCTTTCTGACAATGTCCTTACTACTTTTGTGGGCCTTCAATGTGTCAGTTGCATTGCTGTCTATGCAGGGTCAGAAGCTCTTGAATTTCATCAAAAATATCTTAAGATGAATGAAGGTTTTACAGGTTTGGAACGATGTGTGGGTAATTAATGACATAGTTTTGATTTTTGGGTGTACTGTCCCTTTAAAACTAAATCCACCAACCAGGAATTCAAGGTTTGGTGCTTTAAAAAAAAGACTAAACCTCCTCAGAATTCTATTCTATTCTATTGCCTCTAAATACAGAATTTAAACTCATTATTCCTTTCATGCGTTCTACAAGATTAGTACACAATACAAACACACACAAATACACAGATATTCACACCCTACACATACTGTGCAAATTTCAGCTCGAATCAATGTCTGTTTTGGAGTTCTAGACGTCAGTGTGTGTTATAAAGAGATCGGTGTGTGAGTGATTTGAGATGAGGAGGTTTCCTAAGTGTGGAATGGTCTTTATTTACCATAGATATCTGCTGATTCCTGGCCTTCATCAGAGAAAGAGAAACACCAGAGAGAAGGAGAAAAGAGTCACACTAATCATAACGATGCTCATGGGTTATTAAAACAAAACTGTTTGCTATTGAATTGTCAGATTAGTATTTTCGTTTCATATTTGGGTCAACAGAAAAGTGTACGTTCACATAAAATGACATCTGCTAATAGCTAAACACATATTTACAGACATTAAATGTGACTGTGAGCTAGTATTTTGTTACAGGTTTGTTTCTTTGTGTTCTGTGTGAAAACCAGACTCGTTGCGTCCTTGAAACCCCTTTGAAACAGTACAAACACAGAATTTAGACAAGAACAAGCTGTTTGTCTAAAGGGGACGTGTGAATGGAAGTCGAGGCAAATGCTTACTGAATGTTTAAAAATCTTCATCAAAGAACAGGACAACTTTCTGTTATTTTTACTCCTTTCTTGTGTCCTCTCAAACTGATGAAGGTCCCCAGAATCAACCACAAACATTTACAAACTGAACAAATGCAACATGGTAAAGTAAACCTAGCTAACACTCTAAAATTACTGAGTGAGGATTTATTAGATCTGTATAATATAATATAATAATGTAAATTATGTAAATTATATCAAAGCATCCAGGAATGACAATGAATGTTAATCAATATTTAACTAAAATAACATTGTTGTAGCTGGAATTCATTTTTCAAAGCACAAATAAATAAATAAAGTTTAATTTAACAAAGTGTTTGTTTTTATGTATTAATTATAATTAAAAATGTTTTATTTATTTACTGTATGTAAATATCAACTGTATAAAAATAGTTTTATTAGTGTAATATGGTAAGAAGAAAGTATAACATTTATCATTTGCAATGTTTTATAAATAATAAATGTGCAAATTAAAACAAATTAATATAACCCCCAAAAATATAATAAATATAGAATTTATTTATTTTTGTATGTATATATTTATTAATTATAAATTATAATATTTGTATGCATTTATTTCTTTATTTATGTAACTGTATAAAAATAATTTTATTGGTGTAATATGGCAAGTTGAATTTATAATATTTTATGAATAATGCAAAACACAATTAATTTTTATAAATGTGCAAATGAAAACAAATTAATAAATCTAAACAATCAAACTATATATGTATATATATATATTTGTTTATTTTTGTTTGTCTATATTTATTAATTATAAATTACAATATTATATTAATGTATTTATTATTCATTTATTAATGCAATTCTGTATAAAAAATTGATGTAATATGGTAAGTAGAATTTATAATATTTATAATTTGTATTTATTAATCATAAATCATAATATTGTATGTATTCATTTATTTATGCAACTGTATAAAAATATTTTATTGTTGTAATAATTCGATTTTAGATTTATCATTATTATTGATATATTTATTATTTTATGAATAATAAAAAAATCATAATTTAATAAATGTGCACATTACAACATATTAATAAATATAAACAAACAAAAAACAATAAATTATTTATTTATTTCTGTTTGTTTATATGTATTAATTATAAATTATAATATGTATGCATGCATGCAACTGTATAAAAATAATTATAGTGGTAAAATATGGTTTATCGTTTGTAATATTTAATGAATAATTAAAAGTGTAAATTAAGACAAAATAATAAATATAAACAAACAAGAAAGAAAGAAATTATATATAACAAATAGATCATTTATAAACACAGCGTTTACTTTTGTTTGTTTATATTTATTAATTATTATTTAATTACTCACTTTTTCATTTTAAAATCTGCTTCTAAAATGCATTTCCTTTCTTTAAAATTCAGACTTAGTGTGAATAGGCTTTACATCTGTAATAAAATTGATTGGTACCTACAGTCAAACCAAAAATTATTCAGACATCATTTAATTTTTTATAAGTGAGGGCAGGACACTATAGTTTATGTAAGTGAGGATAGCAAAATATAGCAAACTGTGACATATTATACCCCAAAATTCTACATACAGTGGACTACCAGTAAAATGTATAAAAATTTGGAACCAAACATTATTCAGACACTTTGACCTGACCATGTTTTTTCTTTAAATGCTTATACGACCTTGTTACACCACAGACTGAACAAAATTAAGCATTTTTTGGTGTTTGGTTGACCTAAACTAGTATTATACAACTGTGTACTTTAATTTACAAGCTGACAGCTATTCAATTTACCATTTTCTAAATGATAATGTGAGACATGTTAAAGGTGACTGAATACATTTTGGCTTGACTGTATTTATAGTGCTATGCATTTCATGACAATAAACTGTATTTTTTATTTCCCTCACGCCTATCCAACCAGTTGTAAGCGATGGAGCACATACCATGTAGAAAAAGCATAACAGATGAATCAAAATACTGAATATGGCCAAACTTTAACAAGGTAGGCCTCAGTATATAAAAGGCATGCGGTGGGCAGTCTTTAATTAGCTATAGCAGTAGTGTGGACACAGCTGAGAGGCTGCCAAATCAGAATAAACAGGTGACAGATGGCCGCAGGCGCACTAATCGATAGCGCTGAGAGAATTAGTTGAACTGAACTCACTGCCTCCACTTCGGCCGGGTCGTACCACACGTTGATGTAGGGGTGCTGCAGGGCCTCGTCCACTGATATCCGCTTGGCGGGATCAATGATCAACATCTTAGACAGCAGGTCTCTGGCCTGACTAGCTGTAAAACAAAGAACACCACAGCTGTATAAATATATATATAATATCTAGTCACATTTTTATTCAAAAGAAGTCTATTATGCTCACCAAGGCAGCATTTATTTGAACAAAAATACAGTAAAAATGGTAATATTGTCAAATATTCTTACAATTTGAAAGAACATTGTTCTATTTGAATATACTCAGGGCTCTACGCTTACTTTTCTTTTTAGGAGCACAAAAAAATGTAGGAGCACACTCAAAATTTCAGGAGCACCTTTTAATCAATTAAAAATAAATTTTCATCAATTAAAAAATCTGATCAAACTTTTGCCTTCCCATTATGAGGTGATATTTGACTCCTTAAAGTGATTTACAGGGAAATTTAGTTTTTACCTGTGTAATGGCATTTTTGGCAATTTTTTTAAAGTATGTCATCTTTTATGTCAAATACAAAATAATAATAATATTATACACTGAACAAAATTATAAATGCCCCCATTTTTCATAAGCTAAACTCAAAGATCTAAGACTTTTTTGCCTATGTACACAAAAGGCCTATTTCTCTCAAATATTGTTAAACAAATCTGTCTAAATCTGTGTTAGTGAGCACTTCTCCTTTGCCGAGATAATCCATCCACCTCACAGGTGTAGCATATCAAGATGCTGATTAGGCAGCCTGATTATTGCACAGGTGTGCCTTAGGCTGGCCACAATAAAAGGCCACTCTAAAATATGCAGTTTTAATCACACAACACGATGCCACAGATGTCGCAAGTTTTGAGGGAGCGTGCAATTGGCATGCTGACTGCAGGAATGTCCACCAGAGCTGTTGCCCATGAATTGGATGTTCATTTATCTACCATAAGCCGTCTCCAAAGGCGTTTTAGAGAATTTGGCAGTGCATGCAACTGGCCTCACAACCGCAGACCATGTGTAACCACACCAGCCCAGGACCTCCACATCCAGCATCTTCACCTCCAAGATCGTCTGAGACCAGCCACCTGGACAGCTGCTGCAACAATCGGTTTGCATAACCAAAGAATTTCTGCACAAACTGTCAGAAACCGTCTCAGGGAAGCTCATCTGCATGCTCGTCGTCCTCATCGGGGTCTTGACCTGACTGCAGTTCATACTGCAGTTGAGTGGGCAAATGCTCACATCTGATGGTGTTCTCTTCATGGATGAATCCCGGTTTTCGCTGTACAGGGCAGATGGCAGACAGCGTGTATGGCGTCGTGTGTGTGAGCGGTTTGCTGATGTCAACATTGTGGATCGAGTGGCCCATGGTGGCAGTGGGGTTATGGTATGGGCAGGGGTATGTTATGGACAACGCACACAGGTGCATTTTGTTGATGGCATTTTGAATTCACAGAGATAACATGAGGAGATCCTGAAGCCCACTGTTGTACCATTCATCCACAACCATCACCTCATGTTGCAGCATTACAATGCACAGCCCCATGTTGCAAGGATCTGTACACAATTCCTGGAAGCTGAAAACATCACAGTTCTTGCATGACCAGCATTCTCACCGGACATGTCACCCATTGAGCATGTTTGGGATGTTCTGGATCAGCGTATATGACAGTGTGTTCCAGTTCCTGCCAATATCCAGCAATTTCGCACAGCCATTGAAGAGAAGTGGACTAACATCACACAGGCCACAATCAACAACCTGATCTACTCTATGCAACTGGTTTTCAGACCCCCCCCCCCCTCCAATACAGTAAAACTGCACCTTTTAGAGTGGCCTTTTATTGTGGCCAGCCTAAGGCATACCTGCGCTATAATTATGCTGTTTAAGCAGCATCTTGATATGCCACACCTGTGAGGTGGATGGATTATCTTGGCAAAGGAGAAGTGCTCACTAACACAGATTAAGACAGATTTCTGAACAAAGAGAAATAGGACTTCTGTGTACATAGAAAAAGTCTTAGATCTTTGAGTTCAGCTCATGAAAAATGGAGACAAAAACAAAAGTGTTGTGTTTATAATTTTGTTCAGTGTATATACATATATAAGAGTTCAGCTGCAAAACCAGCTAAAAGCCATCTTGGTCAAAAATTTGATAATGATACTCTTGACACATATTATGCTCTTGACACATATTATACATCCATTAAATACTTTTACTTCAAACTCACTTAAATCCCACCCTCAACCCAATCAGAAGTTCCAGTACTTACATAGAAACCTATACATCGGAGCCTGATAAAAATGCATTTTTTAAAGAAAGATGTCAGATGGATTTAGAGGCTTTTGCATCTGAATTCTTCATATATATACATATGTATGTATATGTATCATATATATATATATATATATATATATATATATATATATTTTACACACACATTTAAGCTTTTTAAAAATTCTAATTAAAACAACAGAACAAGAACAAGTGCAAAAAGAATAACTTACCAATCAAATTAAATCAGTATTAGCTAAATTAATTTGTACTACAGGTTGCACAGAAGAACACAAAAGTGCATTGTAGGTGTATTTTCATATGTTTAATGAGGTTTAGAGGCTCAGAGTGTAACCAAATTTATAAATTCATGTTCAGATTAATGTTTTAAATATAAAATTTTGAATACAGAAATAATAAATGATTAAAAGATTAAAGACACTTTAAAAATGAAACTAAATCTGCAAGTAGGTGGCGGCAGTCACTGATTTAATTACTGAATCATATCATTCATTTGATTAGTTCGAACAACTGATTCGTTCAGGAATAAAGCAAGTTGACTGTCTTTATGAATGGGAAATTGAAACATTGACTCACTAGATTTGTTTAAATACACGTTCATTCATAAACTAAACACTGTGTTTGAATAAGGATGTGCAGCGGCCCAGTTGTGACTTGTTTCAGACCATTTTTGACAACGAAATGGAGCAAAATCAGGCAACAGTGTTATAGTCAGAAAATGTAAGTCACTTAATATTAACTTCTTGTTTATTTAACGGTTGTATTAAATCAATATCTCATTGACAAACTCCCTTAAAATCATTAAAAGCTGTCGCTTAGTTCATTGCGATCTCACGAAGTTCCATTATAATCAACAAAGCTCTCCGCACTGCAAAAAGAATCTCTTATTTACACTCTCTACACTTTGTTTATGAAAGGATTCATGAGATATGTCCGTGATACATTACTCAATGTTGCAAAAACACGTAGAAACATCTGAAGCTCCCCTCAGCATATGCTGATCAGGTCAGTCGCACATGGTGCTCCTAAATATTTTTTTCATAGTTTAACGCAGTAGTTTTTAATCGCAAATGCGACTTTTATCCTCTATTTCTTTGCAAGGGCAATGAAAACATCACACTCTCTATTCCTGCTCATCTTTCCTCGCGCTCTCACCTTTCCTTTCCTCTATTCCTCTCCACCTCTGTACGCTCTCTGATTCTCTCACTTTCTTGCTCTATAAATAGCCGTATAAAGTCAGACCCTTCCTCTCTCTCCTCTCTCCACAGCATCATTCCATCTCTCCCTTCTCTCTGCCACCGGCTGGACCGCTTCAAAATGGCCGACACCGGTTTCTGCAGATCTGTAAGGCTCTCTCTCTCTCTCTGGCTTACTCAACCTCTCTGGCTTTCAATATCAATTTGTCATGTGAACGTGTTTAATAAACATGACAGAGACCGTACATTTATTTTGGCTGTTTGCAGACTAATAGTCAAAAGTTAAAATGTGGAAAAATAACATGACATGAAATAAAATGAAAATAAAAATAATTAAAAAAAGATGTCAAATAAAACAGTTTAAACACAAAATAAAATCATAAATAGTCAAAAATGACATAAGTTGACATTAAATCAAATGAAGAAATTAAATAAATAAAACAAAATGAAACTGAAACAATTTAATAAAATGACAAGACAAAATTACATAAAATGACTAAATGAAATAAAAAATAACATAAATCAAATTAAACAACAAACTAAAACTAAACAGAAATTGAAATCACTGGCTCCATTTATTTAAATTATTATTGAAAATAAATAACATTAAATTATATAATGACAAAACAAACTAAATTATACAAAAGCAAACTGAAATCACAAACAGTAAACAAATCTAATAAAATGCACAATAAAACAAAACAAAATCAAATAAAAAAAATGAGAAAAAATAATAAAATGGACCACAAACTAATGAAATCATAAATGGCCAAAAATGACAAATAAATAAATAATAAAATTAAATAAATAAATAAATAAATAAATCTATATATATATATATATATAAAATGAAACTTAAATAAAATTACATAGAATAAAATTTCAGAAAATAAATACAATTAAATAATAAAATTTAAATGAAACACAAAATGAAAACACAAAGTCTCAATAAAAATAATAATAATACTACTAATAGTAATTAAATAAATGCCCCAAAATGACAAAAAAATGACAAATGGAATCAAAGTAAATTATAAAATAAAATAAACACAAACTTTTTTTTCATTCATAAATGAAATGACATAAAATAAAACAAAATTAAATAAATAAAATTAAATGATAAAATTAAACCAAAAAACTGAAATCGCAAATAGTCAAAAAATAACTAAAATGCACATAAAAATGACATTAAATTACAAAATGACAAATGAAAACTAATTAAATTATATAAAAAAATACTCATAAATAGTAAAAAGAATACACTAAAACAAAATAAAATGACTAAATGAAATGACAAAATAAAAGAAATAAATAAAATAATGAAATTAAAATAAGTACAATTAAATAATAAAATTTAAATGAAACACTAAATGAAATCACAAATAGTTAAAAAATAAATAAATAAATAAATAAATAAATAAATGCCCCCAAAATAATTGAAATAAAATTATATTAAATTACAAAATGACAAATGGAATCAAAGTAAATTATAAAATAAAATGAACACAAACTTTTTGTTTATTTATAAATGAAATGACATAAAACTAAACAAAATTAAGTAAATAAAATTAAATAATAAAATTAAACCAAATAAGTGAAATTGCAAATAGTAAAACATAAAATAAAATAAAATGCACATAAAAATGACATTAAATTACAAAATGACAAAAACTAATTAAATTACATAAAGATGCAAACTGAACTCATAAATAGTAAAAAAAATACACTAAAACTAAATAAAATGACTAAATGAAATGACTAAATAAAACAAAATAAAATAAAATAATACAATTAAACAAACACAAAGTGAAATCACAAAGTCAAAAAATGAATTAAAATACACAAAATAACTGAAATAAAAGACATTACAAAATGACATTAAATCAAATTAAATTATAGAATAAAACAAATGCAAAATCATAATAAAATGAAACAAAATAAAAACTACAAAATTAAACAAACACAAACTGAAATCACAAAAAAACTGAATTAAAAAAATTGCACAAAATAATTGAAATAACATGACAATAAATTACAAAATTACAAATGAAATCAAATTAAATTATAAAATAAAACAAACACAAACTGAAATCATAAATAGTAAAAAATGCACTAAACTAAAATAAAATGACTAAATGAAATGACAAAATAAAACTGAATAAAATGAATACAATTACATAATAAAATCAAACTGAAACAAACTGAAATCACAAAATAAAAATAATTAAAATAAAATTACATTAAACTACAAAAATCACAAATTAAATCAAATGAAATCAAACTAAACTAAACTCAACTAAACTAAAATATGGTGTCTCGGTTTTGGTCTTAGTGGACCACAACACTGCCCATTTTGGACGTCTTGCTTACCTCACACACCCAGAACAGTTCATAAAGCCTCGACTAACAGGTTGAATAAGCAAGTCAATCAAAAATATGCAGTGCAATGGTGCTCAAGGTGTGTAACTGAGAAATACACGTGTTGCTCTCTCTCCTCCAGCACAGTGTGACAGACAGAGCTTTGAGCTGCTGTACCTGATAGCAGGGGGTCTAGCTTCACAATCACACTCATATCTGTCATATCGTACTCACCAATTTACAGTCACACTGACACCACAGTGTCTAATCAGCACTGCCTTATATATCCCTCTTTGTTTCCCAAATTGTAGAAAATTCAGAATATGCTTATGATGTCTGTTCACTGAGAAAAAACTCCACCACGCAATTTTCATATCAAAAGCTCATGATTCTCCTCCGCTTTCCCCTGAAGAACAACTACGGCTCTGAGCACAATTTAACGTCTCTCAATTTTGCAGATGGGAAGGAAATTGCTGCCTGATTCATGCAGGCAAACCATGAAAATAACAAAAGGAGATTAATCAAACAGAAACTATTAATGTTCACCTCATCTGATTATTTTTTTTAAACGGTCCTAGTAGTATTTTAGAGCTAATCTCACAAAGAAATATCTTATAATTGTACTCTATACAAATATATTATATTTTTTGCACATTAAAGTATCGTTTAAATATAGGTTACTAAGAATAAAGGAAATTCTATTGACACAAAATATTAAAAAAAAGTTACAATATATACATATATTTCCTTTATATTATATTACAGTATTTATTTATTACAATATTTTTTTTTTTGATTAATATTAGAGGAAATTTGAATGGTCAAAATAAATAAATAAATAAATAAATAAATAGGCCTCATTATATTAATATATACATTTATCTTCATAAAAATGTATGTATTTATTTGCATTTTATTTTTATTAATTTATTCATTTATTTAACATTACAATAGGTTACTAAGAATAAATGGAATTTTATTACCAAAAGCTTTGTTGCCTTCACACAAAATGCTAAAGAAGTTACAATATATGAATCTATTATATTTATATTAGATTTTAATATTTATTTGTTTAAATTGTATTTTATGATTAAGAATAGAGGAAATTTTAATGGTCATAAAAAATAGGCTTCATTAAAAATAATATTTTAAATGTATCTATAAATAAATATATATCATAAAACGTGTGTATTTATTTACATGTCATTTTTTAATTTACAATTTTTTTTATTTGTATTTATTTATAGGTTACTAGGAATACAATAAATTATAAAAGGCATTTGTCTTTACACTAAATATTTAAAAAGTTACAATATGTGAATATATTACATTTATATTTATACTTTTTAATATTTATATATTCACTTTTATTTTTTTTATTAAGGATAAATGAAATTCTAATGGTCATGAAAACAGGCTTTATTATACTGAATGTAGCTACATATAAAATGTATGTATTTATTTACATTTATTTCTATTTTTTTTTTTATTTTGATTGAGAATGGAGGAAATTGATCATAAAATTAGGCTTTGTTTTCTTTAAACACAATATATTAATATATAAAAAGTAACTTTAATATATTACATTTATCTGCTATGAATTTATTTGAATTTTATTTTTGGACTGAGAATGGAGGACATTCCAGTGGTCATAAAAGTAGGCTTTGTTTTCTTTAAACAAAATATATAAAAAGTATGTATGTATTTATTTATTTTTAAAGACTTTTTCATGAGATTCAACCTTAAAATCAACTTACGCACACAAAATACTTTGACAGTACTTCACAAACATTTGTATGCCAAAAAACACGCTCACAACTAAACATACACAAACTCTCGCTTACCTTTGAGTTTGTTGTGCTCCGAGTCTGCAGGGAAGAGGCAATCAGGGAAGAGTTTAGGGAAGGTCAGGCCAGCGTATTTTGGCCTGTTCTCCACGTAGTTACGCACCGTCGGCTGCAGTTTCTTCATGAACTCAGGAGAGGGCGTGCCGAGCTGCTCTATAACCTTATTCCATTGGTCGATGTCTGAATGTGGGTGGAGTCACGGAAAAAAACACCTACATACAGCCTGACTGGCTGTTTAAGCATTTTACAAAGTATGATATTTCACTTTCAAATGGAGTACAAAATGAAGATAACGGCATAATGTGGTTATTCTAACACAATTACACAAGACAAACATAAAAGCAAGTGCTGTGCGCCTAAAAATGCCATCGGTAATTAAATAAAGTTTGATTACACTTCCACTCCAGGATAATAAAAGCTAAATCAGTAAAGGTTAAAACACTCAGAGGGGTCCTAATTAGGAACGGAGTGGGAAAGAGACTGAATTTGTTGTCTAAGTAAACATAAACGAACCAAATCAGTACATAAGATAACGATACTTGAGTTAAATCAGCAGCTGAGTCATTACAATCAAGGGAATCACAATTTTTGTGTTTGGAAAATTGCTTCCCATTAGACTTCATAAGATCCAATATTACCTGATTTTCCAATATTACACACTATTGTAATGCTTATTGTGTTTAAATTCTGGGATAAGACTCTGACTGGAACCTTGTAAGCGCTCATTTCGAAGACAAAGAATAGCATAAAGCACAAAAAAGCTGTTCCACACAAACTTATCATTTAAGTTACACGTGTGGAGCATCTCAAACTCCATCTCTGCATATTATAACGTTCATTTGGAAACACAATGTGCGCAATTTCTTCAGATTTGTGAGGTAAATCGTTTATAAACAAACGCAAACACAGGAGAATACATTAGTAGCTTGCTCAGTATGCTAACTGTTCATCGCGTTTCAAAATAAAAGCTCAAACTCTCACTCTTGAGTTTATACGTTTTGATGTCCAGATATTCAAGAAATAAAGTATCAAAAGCAAGTAATCATACGGTTTTACTGAACAAAACTGAAAATACATAATTAAATCGCTTTACCCAACTAACGGTTCTTCCGCATTCGAAAACCCGGAAGCGTGAAAAAGGCCTAATACATTATGTATTTTCAGTTTTGTTCAGTAAAACCGTATGATTACTTGCTTTTGATACTTTATTTTAACCAGTTATTACTGTCTCATTGCTATAAGTCATTTTAAAGGCTATTGTTAGCTTAGGTCTATTTTTATTACTTCAAAAAATATATAATTAACCAATTACTTTATTAATCGCTAGAATGATAGACTGATTACTTGATTACCAAAATTGTTAGGGACAGCCCTAAGTCCATGCTTTTATTTTTTTAATAATCCACATGCATTCCAGATTGTATAGTGCTGCAAACGAATATTCTTGCAAAACAAACAATGCCTTCTGGTTCTCAGTGAGTGATTTCAGCACCAAAGGTTTTTGTCAAGCGTCAACGACTACTGGAAGGGTAGAAATATTGTAAAAACAGTCATATTTACTGTTATTAAATATAACAGTAAAGGCTAATTAGAATTATTCTAATTATTAAAAGTTACAAAAAAATACTACTCCAACTTTTGCGTTTGTTTTAAAATTAAAATATAAAATAAAATAAAATCAATAAAATAAAATATCTAGTCACATTTTTTTTTTAAAGAATTGTATCTTGCTCACCAAGGCTGCATGTATGTGATCAAAAATACATTAAATACAGTCATATTTAGTGTTAATATAATATAAAAGGCTAATTATAATTATTCTAATTATTAAAAGTTCCAAGAAAATATTATTATAACTTTTGCATTTGTTAGAAAACATAAAAATAAAAAATAAAATAAAATAAAATCAAAGAGATTTAGTCACATTTTTATTTGAAATAAGTCTCTCTTGCTCACTAAGGCTGCATTTATGTGATCAAAAATACAGTAAAACAGTCATATTACTGTTAATATAATAGTAAAGGCTAATTATATATTATTATACTTATTAAAAGTTACAAAAAAGCACTACTCCAACTTTTGCATTTGTTATAAAATATAAAATAATATTCAAATTTTGATATGCTCACCAAGACTGCTTTTTTACAAAAATACAGTAAAACAGACATACTTACTGTTAAAATAACAGTAAAGGCTAATTATAATTATTAAATGTCACCAAAGAAATTACTACTCCAACTTGTATTTGTTAGAATATATATATATATATATATATATATAATAAAAAATAAATAAATAAAGTAAAAATAGTAACTTGTGAAATATTTATCCAATTTTATAAAGCATTGTTCTATTTAAATATATTTTTTTAAAATTCAATTTATTCTTGTAATGCAAAGCTTAATTAATTTGAAATATTAATAATGGTTGTTATTATTATTATTACCAATGTTGAAAACAATTTTTGCTGCCTAATATTTTGTTTGAAACTTTAATACATCCATTTAGCATTTATACAAACAGATAATTTGTAACTTTCATAAATGTACTTTTAATTTAATGTAATGTGTAATTTAATAGAGTCCATACTGAATAAAAGTATTAATCTTTAAAAATAAATAAAAACTCACTTACCCCGAAACTGTTTTCACTATTGATAATAATAAGAAATGTTTCTTGAATAGCAAATCTGCATATTAGAATGATTTCTGAAGAATCATGTGACACTGAAAACTGGCGTAATGAAGAATAAATTACATTAGTTATTTCAAATTGTAATAATATTTCACAATATTACTGTTTTTACTGTATTTTAATTTAATATATGCAGCCTTGATGAGCCTAAGAGACTTCTTCCAAAAATCTTATATATAAAACTGAGTAAGTCTGTTTATCCACCAGATCAAACACGTCTTAATAAATCTAAACTGCACCATTGTTATGAAATGACATTTCTCTCAGCAATCTCCTCATTGGTGTCATTATCACAGAAGTGTAGCGGTGGGAAATGAGGGCAGCTAGAGCAGGAGCGGGGATGGAGAGAAAGACTGCTGGCATTCAACGCTCTTGATTATTGGCGTTTAAGGGAATGGTTTACGGCATATAGGTCTGAGCCGGCCGGAGTGAATAGATCCTGAAGACGTCTCTGTGGGTGCCTAGCAACAGAAGGGGGAAATGGATGTTGTCATGGTAGCCCAGTTAACCCTGGGGAGTCACATGACTGCTTTTGCGTCCCAGGCTTCCCATGATTCCCACAAAGGGGGGTTCTGGTTCAAAGGGCCCGGGCAGCCAGGACCACATTACATCATCCTGCAGGAACGGCCCAATGCCTCCCACCCAAAACACAAAGTCTGGCCCGTATCACACGCTTAAAGGATTAGCTCACTTCCAGAATAAAAAATTCCTGATAATTTACTTACTCCTATGTCATGCAAGATGTCTTTCTTTCTTCAGTCGAAAAGAAATTAAGGTTTTTGAGGAAAACATTCCAGGATTTTTCTCCATATAATGGACTTCAATGGGGATCGGCTGGTTCAAGGTCCAAATTGCAGTTTCAGTGCAGCTTCAAAAGGGCTCTACACGATCCTAGCCAAGGAATAAAGGTCTTATCTAGCGAAACAATTGGCAATTTAAAAAAAGAAAAATTTAGATACTTTTTAACCACAAATGCTCATATTGCACTAGGTACGACTTCACGCATGACATATAATCCTGTTGGAAAGATCACGCACATTTAGTTCTTTGTCTGTATACTCTACGTAACTGACTACATAATGCGCAAAGTCAAGCTAGTGCAAGATGAGCATTTGTGGTTAAATTGTTTAGAAAATGACCGTTAATTTCACTAAATAATCAACAGGGATTGTATAGAGCACTTTGAATCTGCATTGAAACTGCAATTTGGACCTTCAACCCATTGGTTCCCATTGAAGTCCTCTATATGGAGAAAAATCCTGGAATGTTTTCCTCAAAAACCTTATCTTTTCGAAGATAGAAAGAAAGAAGAAAGAAACATATGAACATCTTTGATGACATGGGGGTGAGTAAATTATAAGGAAAACTGTATTCTGAAAGGGAACTAATCCTTTAAATGTGATGTGTCTGTACTGTATTTTTTTTATGCATGTAAACACATATGAAAAAAGACATTATTTAGCAAGCCTGTAACTTTCTAAATCAATGATTTAAAAAAGCATTTTTGGCAAATCCAGGTAATTTACCATATAAAAATTATGTTTTTAATGTTCATGACTGTTATAGCACCAGCTGCGATTCGATCTTCTTAAAATGTTGCATGTTTGTTTAGAATCACCTGTCGCATGTGCTCAGCAGGTTTCGTGAAGTTTTAAGTGTTCCTTTAGGCTTTATAGGATTTTTGGTACATTTGGACAGGCCCCTTTTTAAAAGGTCAAACAGTTTTTTGATAATTATTGATATTCACTCTGCAGAAAACTGGTCTCTTCCTGCACTGGTTTGCTTCTGATCTGTGACTTCAGATTGAGCTCTTACGTATATGTTCTGAGGTTTTGATCGGACGAAAAACCTAGGACTAGTTCGCAAAAGTTTTTTTTTTCAAAAAATCCAAAATACCTGAAGGATTTCAATGACAAAAGACACTTGACCCTGCAACTGATGGTTTAGGAGTTATGAGACATTTCATACTTCGATTGCTGTAGCGCCCCAGTCAGGCCGATTGGGACGAGCCTTGGTCGGAGGTGTGAGTACTACATCCCTCCAAGTCTCTACAACTTTCAGTTTAAAAATATAAAAAAAAAAACGTGTGCTCAGCAGGTTTCGTGTTTTTTGCTCAGCAGGTTTTAAGTGTTCCTTTAGGCTTTATAGGATTTTTGGTAAATTTGGACAGGCCCCTTTTCTAAACGGCCCTGTTATAGCTTCCCAAAGGATAAATTGCAACTAGTTCGCAAAATTAGGTTTTTTACATCTTCTCAGTCATTTAACAAACGATTTGATTGACAGCAGTGGTTTTAAAGGCAAAGCTGTCCAAAATGAGGAGTTCCATCATATGATACAAATATTGTGTGTGTTTGAAAAAACGCGCAACGTACAATCATTTATGGCCATGAAAACTGTGATATCCCCCCAGCCCAATTGCCGATTTCTTTTAAATTTCTCACAGACCTTTAAAGTCGTGAATCAAACAGGCCCACAGAGTTTCGTTCCAATCGGCCTCCATTAACCTCAAACTTCTTTTTGAGATACTCAAATGTCCTTATAGACACTTGTGGCACTTCGGACCAAGATCGTGCAGAGTGATTTTTCAATGTTGATAGGTCAAATAGTTGCATAGTTCTAGACATTTTTTTTTTTCCCAAGTGGCCAATTTTGCGATTTTGTTCCTGTGACTTCAGATTGAGCTCTTCTGTATATGTTCTGAGTTTGGCGAAGACATCTCATTCTGTTCAGGAGTTGAAAAAGTCCAAAAGTTAAACTGTTTTTTGATAATTATTGATATTCACTCAGAGAACTGGTCTCTTCTTGACCTGGTTCGGTTCCAATCGGATGAAAAACCTAGGACTAGTACTAGTACTAAAAGTAGTTTTTTTTTTTTTTTTAATCAAAATACCCGAAGTATTCCAACAACAAAAGACACTTGACCCTGCAACTGACGGTTTAGGAGTTATGAGCGATTTCATACTTTTGATTGTTGTAGCGCCCCCGTCAGGCTGACTGGGGTGAGCCTTGGTGATGTTGTTGGAGGTGTAAGTACTACCATCCCTCCAAGTTTTAAGTCTCTATGACTTTCAGTTTGGTCTGCATGATCAGTTTTACATGGGGATTGCTGATCCTTGGCCATTCTAACAATTACAAAAGGGTTTCAGCGCTATGTGCTTGAACCCTTAAATATTAAGTCATATTTGGCAAGTAAAATATGAATGTAGACAGCAGTGAGGAGTGGAGAACAGACAGACGGGAAGGATACGATCTGTCCCTGGAAACAGCACTGTTCCTCTTATAACTTCCCCAAAGATACAGCCTACAGACCACATGTCCACTACAGCACACAACACGCATGCAACATACAATCAGACACTCAATATACCACATACATGCACTGTATATTTTAATATAATAACCTGATTTAGAACACTATATAAGCAACTCAGATGCTCGACTCAAAATGATTCCAGTGGAGTTTGTCATTAGCCACTGAAAATTGCCAAAAAAAGGTATTTTATAAGAAAGATCTTTTGCAGTCTTCATTTTGGAACAGCCTTTCACTTATGATGCTTTAAAATGCTATCTAGGCAGGCAACTGAACAGATTTATAAAGAGTACTGACTGCGAATAGTGAATGTGACATATTTAAAAGATTATCCATCAATGACTCCGTTTCATTCAAAATCGCACTTATGAACTCAGTCTGGCACAGAGAGATAACGCAATCCTTCATATTCAAGTATTAGGTATTCTAATTTATTATTAAACGAAGAGATTAGAACCGTCTATGTTAAGAATCTAAAAGAGGTTAGCAGAAAACGTACGTGCACAGGCCCTATCAGGTTCAGTAAAGATGTTAAATACTTATATGTGACCCCAGACTACAAAACCAATCATAATAGTCAACTTTTAAATAAGCTTTCCATTGATGTATGGTTTGTCAGGATAGGACAATATTTGGCCGACATACAAGGGTATCTGAGGGTCCAAAAAAATCTAAATATGGAGAAAATCGCCTTTAAATTTGTCCAAATGAAGTTCTTAGCAATGCATATTACTAATCAAAAAATAAATTTTGATATATTTACGGTAGGAAATTTACAAAATATCTTCATTGAACATGATCTTTACTTAATATCCTGATTTTTGGCATAAAAGAAAATTCGATCATTTTGACCCATACAATGTATTTTTGACTATTGCTACAAATGTACCCATCCTACTTAAGACTGGTTTTGTGGTCCAGGGTCACATATCAGTGTTTCAGGCTTTGGTGAAGTACATCCTGTAGATGACTATGTAAGAGTTATTGATAAAACAGCACAGCAAAGATGTTTCAGGCATGTGTTAATGACTTTTTAAAAGACCCAAATTAGCCAAGCTTGGTCTAAAGGATCGATACCTTAATTGCAGTTTGGAGAGCAGAATACAAGCACTGCTCCTCTGTAACTAAGTATAACTACAATTTAACTCTCTAGTACTCCTCACCATCACAGAACACCCCAAAACAGCAGCCGAAAGCAAAATCACTACATAAACGCATAAAGTTCAACCTAATGAGTGACTGGAGAAGGAGACTGTGCCATTATTTCACTAGTTCCTAGTCTCTAAATGCCAATTAAGCAAGAACTGCTTCCCATTAAGGGACAAAAGACTACAGTGCAAGGCCTCCACTTCGGACTAAAAACACATCAGACAACGATCCCACAGCATCCTAATGAACAAAATCTTCAATATTCAAAGAGAGCTGAAGGGAGAGTGTTATAAAGTGAGAAAAAGAGATTCAAAAGCATTTGGATCTTTAAGCTACACCTAAAATAAGAAAACCTGTGCAAAACCTACAGACTTAGTTGATTAGTAATGCCTGGATAGATGAACACTGGTCCAGTCAGGTCAGTCATGAAAACCACTGATGTTTTAACTGATAATTGATGGTAATTTCTTATAGGCTTCCAAAGTCAAGCCAGTATAGACCCAGTGATGAAGGATACAGTCCCTGCCGGGGAAAAGGATTTTGTGGCGCACCATTTCTCCCATGATGCAACCAACTGACCAAATATCCACTGCAGGCACAGAAGCAGGAAAGAGAGTGAAGGAAAGAAAAAGAAAGGTTAGTGTTAGCACAAACAGTCATGAGTGATTGAGAGAGAAAGACCTACATGAGCTGTATTACTCTGGCTAATTATATCTGCGCTATCTGCCACACATGTACTGTAATTAGACAAATGATTATTCCACAACGGCTCAGATCAAAGTTAGAGCTGGGGACAGACCTCAGGGAGGACCGTTTGTGGCAGGAAATCCATAGCCTGACCTCTCTCTGCTTCCCCCATACTCTAAATATACACACTAATATTTTGATCCTCAGTGTATTAATGAGTTATTTGAACTTTGAAGCAGTGAAATCTGTTAGTAGTTCAGACAGTTAACAGCAGGTTAGCAAGAAGTCTAAGTAATCAAATAGGCTGCTCATTTTAACACACTCGTCGTGTCAACTATACATAAATGTCAACATTTAACACAGTGTTTTATTCATTTTTGAAGTATATAGCAAGTGTATCCTGGGTAGTATGTAGTTATTGACCAACTACATTTCTTTTTTGACTCATTATTATTATGTAAAATAAAAAAAAAAAGTAAACCAAAGTTTTCATACACCTCGCAAGATCGGCAAATTGCTAATTATTTTATAAAAATAAGATGGATCATACAAAATGCATGTTATTTTTTATTTAGTACTATTGCATATATGAATTTATAAAAATGACCCTGTTTAAAGGTTAACATATGCTTGATTCTTAATACTGTGTTGTTACCTGAATGATCCACAGCTGTTTTTTTTGTTTTGCTTTGTTTAGTGATAGTTGTTCATGAGTCCCTTGTTTGTCCTGAACTGTTAAACTGCCTGCTGTTCTTCAGAAAAAATCCTTCAAGTCCCACACATTGTTTTTTTCAGAATTTTTGTGTATTTGTGTGATATTGAGATCCATCTTTTCACACTGAGGACAACTGAGGGACTCATATGCAACTATCACAAAAGGTTCAAATGCTCACTGATGCTTTAGAAGGATAAAAGATCAGGCTAAATGTAACCTAAGTATCTTCTGTAGCTTCTGAAGGCCAGTACTAAATGAAAAAATATATGATAGGAAAAATAAGAAAAATTTCAATTTTGTTCAAAAGTTTTCACAGCTTAATGCATTGTTTTTCCTTTTGGAACATCAGTGAGCACTTGAACCTTCTGTAAAAGCTGAATGAGCCCCTCAGTTGTCCTCATTGTGAAACGATGGATCTCAAAATCATACAGTCATTGTTATAAAGGGTTCAAATCCATAAAAATGCTGAAAAACCAAAGAATTTGTGGGACCTGAAGGATTTTTCTGAAGAACAGCAGGCAGTTTAACTGTTAAGGACAAACAAGGGACAATCATCACAAAAAATAAAAAATAAAAAAAATATTAGGAATCAAGTGTATGTAAACTTTTGAACAGGGTCATTTTTTATAAATTCAACTAATATTTTATTCAGAACTATATAAAAACATGTATTTACATAACATACATGCATTTTGTATGATCCCTCTTATTTTGGTAAAATAATTAACATTTTGCAGATTCTGTGAAGTGTAAGTAACATCAACTGCACACCTAGAATGGATTGAGGGTGAGTAAATCATGGGGTTATTTTCATTTTTGGGTGAACCATTGCCATCTTGATCTGACCAAAGTGACCTGAACACACCTTACGGTGAAATTACGACTTCCCAACTTGTAAATACAAACTTCCCAGGAGGAATTCAATGCACCACTAAACACTAAAATAAGATTTCAACTCCACTTTTGATTTCACAAGGTCTATAAACCCAAGATTATAGTGTTGTTTTACAAGTGTTGGTCGATCTGCATGCAGCCCTGTGATTGGTTTACCGTTCTCCTTGTAGCCCATGCCCAGGATGACCTCTGGGGCCCTGTAGTACCGCGTCACCACGTAGGGCGTCATCATAAAGCTAGTGCCGGCGGTTCTCGCCAACCCAAAGTCCAAGATCTTCAACGTACAGTCGGATTTCACCACAATATTGCTAGGTTTCAGATCCTTAAAGGAAAATATGGGTCATGGTGAGATGCCAATAAGACACTTGGCAGGAGTTTAGATTTGATTGATTATTCAAATTAACAAAATTGATTCCAACCGGGGATGAATTTTGGTTCATCCTAAATTCAAATCCTGTCATAATTTATTGATCCAGCTGTGTGTATTCATGTCTCTCACCCTGTGGATGATTCCGGCTGAGTGCAGGTGTTTGATTCCACACAACATCTGGTACAGCAGGTAGGACATCCTCTCGTGGTCCAGTTCCATCTGAATAACCTGGCAAAGGTTTGCATCCATCAGCTCCATGACCAGGTAACTGGAGAAAAAGGAAGAAAGAAAATGAGTATTTCACAGGCCGGACAACAGCAACAGTGACTGTCCCTGTGATTCTGTCATGTTACACTGGCATGGCTTCTTTCAATCTTTCTTAATGCACAAAAGAGGCCGCTGCGGATCGATGTGGATCTTTACAACCACTTATGCAGAGAAAATACTTGTCGGCTGATGACAGTCAGCAAGTTGGTGAATGGAATAGTAACAGTCAATCGCATTCTGCTGAGTGCTCAGAAACCATGGCTGCACATTTATGGATTAAACGTCACATTTGCAATTTATTTTGTTATATGAATGTCCGAAACAGAAAATTAACCCTCAATCAATGAAGGTGCACTATATACTGTATAGTAGTGCCATCAAATCGATTGTGATTAATCGCATCAAAAAATAAAAGTTTGGTTTATATACATATGTACACATATATTATGTAAACACAAACTTTCATTTTGAATGCGATTAATTGCGATTAACTGATTTGTCAGCACTAGTATATAGTAAAATATATGTTATAATTCATTAGATATAACAGGGATCATACGAAATGCTGTTATTTTGTATTTAGTACTCGCCTGAATAAGTTATTTCACATAAAAGATGTTTAAATATAGTATACAAGAGAAAATAATAGTTGAATTTATAAAAATGGCCTCGTTCAAAAGTTTACATACACTTGATGCTTAATACTATGTTGTTACCTGAATGATCCACAGCTGTGTTTTTTTTTGTTTAGTGATAGTTGTTTATGAGTGATTTGTTTGTCCTCAGTTTTGCCAAGTCTGTGGTTTTCCCGCGGAACTGGGCTACTTTCATACGTGGGTTGAAGCAACCCCAATAACGTAATATTTAGACCTGGAAGGCTAACTTTACCAGAAGAACCCCACTACAACACGTGTATTTAACCCCCTGTATTGGGCTACTTTTGGGCTAGTTTTGAACAGCAATTGGGTGGGTTTTGTTGTGAAAACTTGGCAATTCTGTTTGTCCTGAACAGTTCAACTGCCTGCTGTTCTTCAGAAAAGATTGCACAAATTTTTTGGTTTTTCAGCATTTTTTTGTGTATTTGAACCCAACAATGGGCCTCATTCATGAAACACAAGCAGAACAAATTTTTGTGTATATCGCTCGTAAAGCCATTCTGACGTAAACTTTAGAATTCATGAAAATGTTCGAATTTTCAAAATGTTAGTTGGTACGAAAGAAATGTACACCTACTCCCTACAACGTGGAAATGGTGCGTAAAATGCTCTGATGACACCGAATTTTGATGCACTGCTATAATAATTACAAGTTAATTTGCCCTTGCCTTCTGTATGAATGTTTTTTTATTTATTTTTTTTTTAGCTTTAAAACGCAGCGCACATCACTGTCACTATTCACCCAGCCGTAAATAGAAGAGAGGAAGGAAAAATACTGACCAACCCAACCATCCTACTTGTACAACTACTACAACAATGGAGAAGTCAGTATTACTGATTACTTCTTTTTTATATTTCATAAAATTCTTAAAAATAAGATAATACATTGCCGCAGTGGATATTCCAAATCATAGCAACTAAAGCTCGAAACACGCAGAATCAAAGCATTCTCAAGCGCCACCAGCTGGTCGTTTTCAGAAGAGCGCCTGACATTTTCTCAACTGGCAAAAACTCTTTGGTGGACACAAGTTACTGAATATTTATTGCATATGGCCTATTAGTCTTTTTTTGCATTTATGCATTATACTGGAGCCAAACCTGAGGAAGTAGACCAGAATACTCCACTGCGTTCCTGGACGCAATCATGCGTAGCTGTAATTCATAGGCGGGGATTATGCTAATTGTGAATGAACGTGCGCATGAGCGTGCATTCAAACTGAGGAGAACTGAGGGACTCATATGCAACTATTACAGAAGGTTCAAATGCTCACTGATGATCCAGAAGGAAACACAATGCAATAAGAGCCAGGGGGTGAAAACTTTTGGAATTTTAAGATCAGGGTAAATTTTACTTATTTTGTCTTCTGGGGAACATGTAAGCATCTTCTGTGGAGTCTGAAGGGCAGTACTAAAAAAAAAAATCACATTGTTCACATTTGTACACATTTTCATTCTGTTCATCCCTGGCCAGTGTTGCTAAAATTGGGCTACTTTTACACTGTTGGCGCGGGTAGTTTTTGATGTCCATGGGTTGAAGCGACCCCAATAACGCCATATTTAGCCCCTAAAATACGAATTTACCAGGGGAACCCCAACAAAAAACATGTATTTTATCCCCCAGAACGCAATTCGTTAACAGGGACCCGCCTCAAAACGCATTTCGGCTAGTTTTGAGTAGCAGTTGGGCGGGTTTTGGTGTGAAAACCTGGCAACCATGTTCCTGGCTCTTAATGCATTGCTTTTCCTTTTGAACCTTCTGTAATAGTTGCATATGAGTCCCTCAGGTGTCTTCAGTGTGAAAAGATGGATCTCAAAATCATACAGTCATTGTTGGAAAGGGTTCAAATGCAAAAAAATACTGAAAAACCAAAGAATTTGTGGGACCTGAAGGATTTTTTTGAAAAACAGTGGGCAGTTTAACTGTTCAGGACAAACAAGGGACTCATGAACAACTATCACTAAACAAACAAAGAAAAACACAACTGTGGATCATTTAGGCAACAACACAGTATTAAGAATCAAGTGTATGTAAACTTCTGAACGGGTCATTTAAAGAAAATCAACTACTATTTTCTCTTGTGGACTATGTAAATGTCTTTTTTATGTGAAATATCTTATTCAGGTCAGTACTAAATAAAAAATAACAAGCATTTTGTATGATTGCAATGTTTTTATTTTTTCGTATTATTTTTTATTATTAGAAAAGTAAAATATAAATAACATTAAATGTAAAAATTGTTTTTAATGCGTATTTGCTATTATTTATTATTATATTATATTATGTTATTATTATTATGTGATCTTTGAAGATCACAAAAAATTGTAATATGACAAACAAACTGTGAGAAACTAGTTTCAGATTTTGTCTGACCACAATTATGAAGTTAGTTTGCTGATTTCTAATAATTTAGTCTGCATGAACTCAATGTCCCATCCATCCTAACATTCCAATGATCCAGCTTCGACTGAGCAGACATTTCATACTCAACATATTGATCCTGCTCTAGATTAAGTCCACACAGCGTGCAGAATAAATTAAGGCAAGGGAGGCACGCGATTCAAGTGTCAGGGACCAGCCAGAGAGCATAAACGACTGCAGGTGATAGATCACCCTCACTCTGCAACATCGTATTGAGAGCCTGCATAAGCTCAAATACCACAGGGCATGCTGTTATTAACCTGAAATATCATAAATCACCTTACTGTAGTAGACTATGAATCGTTTTCAGCAAATGTTTATGCAAGTATTGCATACAATACATCAAAAACGTACAATATTAATAATGCTTATTCAAATGCAAATACTTTCAGCAATAAATGTCCCCTTCTCTTTCTTATAATATAGTTCTTTCCTTAGGTTAGCTTGATATAGACATCAATGACAGGTGTGCTTAAAACATACATTTGACTTCAAACATGGCTTATATAATCAGATTTCAGAGCTAGCACTATTCGTGTTACGATTGTTGTTTTAACATTAGCTGTGCATTCAGCTGTTTTATATGATATAATCAAATGACTTAATGTCTGGAAAATCTCCAAATGTTACTTACACATCTTGGAATTCCTCTAAAGACTTCTGTGGTGTGAAGACATTTAATAAGCTGATGATCTGGAGGAGAAAAGAAGAGAAAACTCTAATAAGTTATACTATAATGCTCCATTAAAAATATATATATATTACAGCAATATATAATATAATATATATTAAAAATATAATGTAAAAAAAAATATGTAAACTTTTGAATAAAATTAATGTAAAAAATTATTAAAAACAATTAAAATATTTAAAAACTCAGTGCAAGATTTTCATTTTTCAAGAAAGTTAAAGTTGAAGAACTAGCATAACTAAAATTAAATCAATGAAAGCTAATAAATAAAATAAAAAACAAATACTTTACAGACAAAAAATAACTCATATATAACTCAGATAATAAAAACACAGCAAAACTAAAAGTTTAACTAAAAGTAAAGTAAAAACAGGACATACCAAAATAAAATAAAATGTAAAATATTAACAAAAACTATAAAAGTATATCAGTGATACTAAAATAACAATGATTTATGTTTTTTTGTTTGTTTTTTTCCACAGGATAAATAATAGCACACAGTGAATGACACCAAGATGACTAAATAACAACCGAACTGTCATTTATATGTGAACTATTCCTTTAGCTTCTCATTTAGCATTTGTGGGTAAACTTTGCCCATGTTATTTTCCTCGAAAAGCGTCTGTAAGATCCATAAAACGACTGTCAACGGTCGATAAGAGGTGAGGATGATAGAAAAAACACATTTGTATTTCTGTCACATCCCAGCTGTCCTTTATAATCCGAGTCTCAGAGAAAGAGACAGAGAGAGCAAGCGAGGAGGAGGACAGGAGATCTGGCAGCAGCACTGTGAACTGTTCAGTTGCCAAAAAGTGTTTCCTCTCTGTCTTTTAACAACATTACTCCTTTTCTCTCTTACATTGTCATTCATCATCTAATGCTACTAATCTCGCTCTCTTTCTGTCTGTGGTTTGTGAGCTGTGCAAGATATGTAGGGTAATTTTTAATTTTTTCATCAGTTTGTTTACTTTAGAACATACATGCATATTAAACAGGCCTAAAAATACTGTTTTTTTTAGCAATTCAAGTTTCTCAGAGTCATTATTCCCTAACAACACAAAAGATTTTTAATCCTGAATAGAGGGTTTAGCACTCTGAGCCTGCTTTTTTTCTCAAAGGAAACGGTTATTAGCAGCATTTGCCATTCAGTGGGAAAATGGAGGAGAGATATCGATATCTGGCACTCACATTTTTGTGATTGACACATTTCATAAGCACCAGCTCCCTGTATGCTCTCTTGGCATGAGTCTGGTTTTGAAAAGGTCTGCTGAGTTTCTTAATGGCCACATTTCTGTCCAGGACGGCGTCATATCCAGCACTGCCAAAAAGAGAGAGAAAGAGAAAGTAATATTAATTTGTGGGAAAACAATGAGTTAGTGAGGCGACAGAAAATCAGTAAAATGTTTAATCCATGTTCAGAGAGAAATTCAACACATATCAGCATAACCAATGGCCAAAAAGCAATTATAAAGATGCAAAGAAATCCTTCAGATCCAACAAATTATTGGTTTTCCAGCATTTTTGTTTAATTGAGCTCTTTCCAGCAATGGCTGTATGATTTCATGTTCAATCTTTTCACACTGAGGACAACTGAGGGACTCATATGCAACTATTACAGAAGGTTCAAATGCTCACTGATGCCTCAGAAGGAAACACAATGCATTAAAAGCCAGCGGGTGAAAACTTTTGAGTTTGAAGATTAGGGTAAATTTAACTTATTTTGTCTTCTGGGAAACATGTAAGTATCTTCTGTAGCATCTGAAAGGCACTATTAAATGAAAAAAATATAATATTTAGGCAAACTATACAAATTCTTTTCAAAAGTTTACACCCCCGACTCTTAATGCATTGAATTTCCTTCTGGAGCATCAGTGAGCATTTGAACCTTCTGTAATAGTTGCATATGAGTGCCTCAGTTGTCCTCAGTGTGAAAAGATGGATCTCAAAATCATACAGTCATTGTTGGAAAGGGTTTGAATACATAAAAATGCTGGAAACCAAAGAATTCTGTGGGACCTGAAGGATTTTTCTGAAGAATAGCAGGCAGACTGTTCAGGACAAACAAGGGACTCATGAACAACTATCACTAAACAAAAAAACACAGCTGTGGATTATTCAGGTAACAACACAGTATTAAAAATCAAGTGTATGTAAACTTTTGAACAGGGTCATTTTTATAAATTCAACTTTTATTTTCTCTTGTGGACTATATGTATATGTTTGGTAGAATAATGTATGATTCTAAAATCTTGCAGTATGAGGAATCTCCCTCCCTCCCTACTCCTTCCTTCTCCTTTTCCTGTTCTCTTCTCTTTCCCTCACCACCTAGGAAAACCATGCTCATTAACTATGCAAGAACTGCAGCTCTCCACGGGAAAATACAGGATTAGAGAAGGCCAAGGCACTCAGTGTGTGTGTGTGTGTGTGTGTGTGTGTGTGTGGCTTCAATCCCAAAGCACTGCAGAAAACAAGGTAGCCAGTGGCTCTTTGTGATAGAACACATTAGAGTTCTCCAATAAGTGAAGGCTGATATAAATTGTAATTAAGGAGTTAAGCCTAAAAAAATTAAATGATTCACAATTCAATTTTACAAATAAAATGGTCTCTTCAATCAACGAGTGTATCTAGGCCAAAGGGAGGCAATAAATTATGTTTTATAATAAATTAGCCACAAAAAAAGCAATAATGAATCAGTGGGTGGTGACCGTCTCAGTTGTTTCCTGTCTTTTACTTTGAGGATTATGGGAAACTAAAACCAGACAGGCATAAAGTTCCGGCCACCTGGGTTTTGTGCGATAGCATGACGGGAACGTGTCAAAATTATTTTTGTGTGAATTATTGTGTTTTTTTTTTTTTGTCAGTGTTAATGATAAAAATAAGGCAAAATAACCAAAATGCAATTTTTAAACACTAGTTCAATATATATATATATATATGTGTGTGTGTGTGTGTGTGTGTATATAATTTTATATGATTATATATCCAAAATATATTAAAATTAATTATTAAACCCTAGTTCAAGGTCTTCAATCAAATCAATGTCAAATAGTTAAATATATATGTGCAATTTTTATATGATTATATCATTTTATATAATATTTATATATAATATTACATTTATTTTATTATTAAGTCCTAGATCAATGTCTTCAATCAAATCATAGCCAAATAGCCTAAAAATGTATTTAAATAAATAAACACACACACACACACACACACACACACGGGTGTATAATTTTTATATGATTATATAATTTTATATTTACTTAATATTACATTTACTTTATTATTAAGCCGTAGTTCAATGTTTTTAATCAATTCAAAGCCTAATATATATATATATATATATATATTATTTGTACCAATAGCCAAAAATACATTGTATGGGTAAAAATGATTGATTTTTCTTTTATGCCAAAAATCATTAGGATATCAAGTAAAGAGCATGTTCCATGAAGATATTTTGTAAATTTCCTACTCTAAATGTATCAAAGTAATATGCATTGCTAGAACTTCCTTTGGACAACAAGTCCGATTTTCTCAGTATTTTTATTTTTATTTTTTGCACCCTCAGATTCTACATTTTCAAAGAGTTGTATCTCTGCCAAATATTGTTCCATCATAATAAACCATGTATTAATGGAAAGTTTATTTATTCAGATTTCAGATGATGTATAAATCTCAATTTTCAAAAATGGACCCTTATGACTGGTTTTGTGGTCCAGGGTCACATATATATAAAATGACTATTATTTTAATAAATCTACAACAAATGTAACAATACATAAACATTTATTAACTTACAATTTGTTATATTTTTTAAAATAATATTATAATATTTAATTTCAATAAAAAGGAAATTATATATTAAAAATATACAGACACACACACACACACACACACACACACACACACATACACACACACACACACACAATATATATTCCCCCTTGGTGTGGTAGTAAGAAACCCCGGTTATTGCAGCAGTCTGAGCCTTTGGTAAAAGCACTATATTTTTTTACGACTGGACCAGGTACATGAAGTGCTACCAGAGGCCATTGTGTTCTGAAAGCTGCTGAGGTTTTACGACTGAATGCTTCAACCCACAAGGCTGCACTGAAAAAGCCTGCTCTTTAACCAAGTTGACATGTACTGGTAAAGGTTAAAGTGTCATTGTTAAAAAAAAGAAATAAAAATAAAGACTAACATGACTCACACAGGAGCAGGAAACACAATGATTGAAAAATGAATTCCTCCTGCAGCACCCCATGGAGCCACAGACAGAAGCTGAAAACTGAACATTAAAAGTGCCATGTTCTACAGTCAAAACTGACCTTCATTCTTTTAATCCCCAGTAAAAAACTATTAAAACCCTTCTGGGTGAATAAAATGCAAGGGTCTGTGTGTGCTGAGCACTGGAGCACATTGAACTGCAAGTCAACAGTCAAAGCTGTATGTTGTTATCTATATAAAAGTTTGAAATCAACAATTCAATGGTTCATATGGATCTTTGATTCACCTATGTATTATTCGAGCAGACAGTCAGAGCAGTATAGTTGGTTACAGAGCAGATGGTCAGAGCAGAAGGGGGTGAGGTAAACCAAAACAGGATTTCTAGGAGGGGTTAGGAAAAGCCCAACAATACAATCTTTCTACTTTCAAATTTAGCCTTTAATTCAATGTTATGTGTATATTTCTAAGTAAAAACTCTTTCTACTAAGCGCAGTTAAATCCAATTATTTCAGTTCACTAAACAATGTTTAGACACTATGTGATTTTAAGCCACTAAGATATTCTCTGAGCTGAAAGTTTCTAAAGCACGTTTTTGGAACCGAGAACCGATGTGTCCATGGTAACCGCAGTTTGAGAGATTTTTTGGCTAACGGTGGCCATAGATACCCATTTGTGTCAAAGATGATGTCACGGCTGTCTCTCTAGGTGGTTAATGCACTGCAGCATTGCTCTTCAAGAGCCCTGCCTACAGGCAGCTGTCACAAACCAGACATCATTTTAACTACTTGAACACTATATTTTAAGCTACAGTATAAAAACATGGTTTGTATGGATAAAAAGACCTGACATATAACCAAAGACACCATATCACACTGGTAAAAATGGGATATATCTGAATGAATTACTTCATTCAGAACTAACAAAAGTTTACATACACCTCGCAGAATCTGCAAAATGTTAATTATTTTACCAAAATAAGAGGGATTATACAAAATGCTTGTTATTCTTTATTTAGTACTAACCTGAATAAGATATTTCACATAAAATACATTTACATATACACAAGAGAAAATAGTTCTTCATACTGTGTTGTTACTTGAAAGATCCACAGCTGTTTTTTTTGTTGTTGTTTAGTGATAGTTGTTTATGAGTCCCTTGTTTGTCCTGAACAGTACTTCAGAAAAATCACAAAAAGTCTTTGTTTTTTCAGCATTTTTTTGTATTTGAACCCGTTCCAACAATGACTGTATGATTTTGAGATCCATCTTTTTACACTGAGGACAACTGAGGGACTCATATGCAACTATTACAGAAGATTTATATGCTCACTGATGCTTCAGAAGGAAACACAACGCATTAAGAGCCGGGGGTGAAAACTTTTGAACAGAATGAAGATGTCTACATTTTTCCCCCTACAGTTTCAGTAATAGTTGAATATGAGTCCCTCAGCTGTCCTCAGTGTGAAAAAATGGATCTCAAAATCATACAGTCACTGCTGGAAAGACTTTAAATACACAAACATGAAAAACCAACGAATTTGTGGGACCTGAAGGATTTTTCTGAAGAACAGCGTGCAGTTTAACTGTTTAAGACAAACAAGGTACAACTATCACAAAAAAAAAAAAAAAAGAAGGAAAAAAACAGCTGTGGATCATATAAGTAACAATACATTATTAAAAATCAAGTGTATTTAACTTTTGAACAGGGTAATTTTTTATACATTTATTTTCTCTTGTGGACTATATGTAAACATTTTTATGTGAAATGTCTTATTCAGGTCACTGCTAAATAAACAATAACATGCATGTTGCATGAACCCTCTTATTTTAGTAAAATAATGACCATTTTGCAGATTCTGAAAGGGGGGTGTAAACTTTTGACCTCAACTGTATTGTGGTACACAAAACAATATATTTTGAGGCATGTTGGCAACCAAACAGTTTTAGTTTCCATTGACTTCCACTGTATTATCAAAAAAAATGAATGACTCAATGACAACCAAACTATTTGGTTACCAACATTCTTCAAAATATCTTCTTTTGTGTTCCACAGAAGAAAGAAACTCATACAAGTTTGGAACAATAAACAGAAACAGTTCACCTAGAAACAAAATTATAATCTAAGATGAGTAGATGAGTTTGTTTCTTCATCTGAACAGATTTGGGGAAACTTACAGTAGCAATCCACTGCAGTGAATGGGTGCCGTCGGATTGTTAGGTTTCTTACAAACCTGCAGCTTTTAATTTCACAAGATGTTAACAGATGGACTTGGAGTTAGTGGATTATTTGATCAGCTGTTTGGACTTTCATTCTGACGGCACCCATTCACTGCAGATCATCCATTGGTGAGTAAGTGATGTGCTGTTGTTTCACAAAATCTGTTTTGGTACATCTTGAATGGCCTGTGAGTGAGTAACCTGTCAGCATTTTCTTTTTGGGTGAACTATTCCTTTGAATCATTTTTTATTTTTTCCAGCCATTATGGGCTACAAAAAACTCTCTTTTTTAATTAAAAAACATTAAAAAAAAAATCACATTCAAGCACTATAATCAAAGCACAATACATTTCACACCCCAAACCCAACTCTATGCGGAGAAAAAGTGGAAAGAATGACAAAGTCGCTGACAGCCATAATGGAGTTTGGTGACAGCCTGGTGAAATTAATCACAGCCTAGTGTAATTAACTTGACACTAAGTTCATCACAGTGTTCAGCTCCTCTGCCAGCTGCACAAGAGTTTTGCTCAGAACCATCCTATCAACTTGTTTGTGTTCTCATTATTTTTCTCTCATAAATGACAGTGTCTATGTGGCATGTCATATGCAAGATATGTAAATAAAGGCACTTTTTGCTATGAGAGGTTGTATAATAGTCAGAACTAGGATAACAGAACTAATATAGTATATACGGTTTAATTTTATGCATTATGTATGCATATTTTTATACAATATGTACACTATTGTTCCTAAGTTTGGGTTGGGTAACCAACAATAAATGTTCAAAACTGTTACACTATCACAACCCCATTGCGTTGCCTATTTTGAATCAAATTTTCAATGTAAAAATACTGTAGAAAGTTCTTCTTTCATCCACTATTTGGGTCAAGAATTCTCCAAAGAGTCTGACGCGATCCTTTTGCTTCTTTGTATTGCATAATGGATTATATAATAGAGAACGGATGCTCGTGATGTTTTTGGGCAGTCTTGTTTGTTTAAAGCTATTTGCATTTACTTATGTGTTTACTTTCTTGGCACACATCTTTTTACCCTACATGCAATATAGGAGAAAGTTGAGCAAGGTAAAGAATCTAATTTTCCAGCATACGCAGCCAGGAGATTGGTGTGCGAGTGTGTGATATGATGAATTATTTGCGGCCAAATCTTTAGCAGCGGCACGACGCCAGATGCTCATAGCTCTGACTATTACTCTGAGGAAAGCAGCACTGCGTCATCTAAATATTCAGCATGTAGCTTTCCAACACGGACCGCTGTGAGTGATATGATGGATCCGTTTAATAACTCTGCAGACTTAGCTAGCAGAAATGTGCTGTGAAAAAGTTTAAGTCATGAAAAGGCTGTAATAACCTGACCTACATACTTTACGAATGTTTGGTTTATTTAATGTGATAAATATACATACAGTACCGGTTTTTGAAAAAGGTTTTAGAATGATTTCTGAAGGATCATGTGACACTGGAGTCTCATCACAGGAATAAATTATATTTTAAAATATTTTCATATAGAAAACTCAACACTAAGTTATCTTAAATTGTAATAATATTTCACAATATTAATGTTTTTACTGTATTTTTGATGAGATATTAATGAGGTCTTAATGAGGTTAAAATACTTTTAAAAACATTAAAAAAACATAATTATTCTAAAAGTTTAGCTAGTATGAATTTTTGTGGAAACGTTGCAAACATTATCAATACCTTATACTACAATTGTTAAATAAAGTAATTGTCATGTTCAAATTACATTTAGCATTAATAGAACTGAAAATAAATATCAGTGATAATATGTAATTATATTCTGAATTCAAAGTATGTTAATTAAGTAATTTTTAATAATCCATTTATTTATTTATTTTCCATTCACAGTTGAAATAATCATCACAATTTTCTTATAGCAATTGACCAGGGATAGTAAATTGCCAGATTTTTTCATAGATTTGCTGGTCAACTCAAAAATAAAATAAAATAAAATAAAATAAAAGTGGATTTGTTTGGTGTAGAAACAGATTTCTCCCACAAATGGCTAGTAAATATCACAAATAGCTAAACTAAACTAAACTAAACTAAACTAAAGTAAACTAAAAGTTATTTGATTTTGTTTGGTGTAGAAATCTCAATAATAATAATAATAATAATAAAATCAGTAAAAGTCTCTTCCATTTACAGTTAAAATAATATAAATTA
The DNA here is from genome assembly GCA_033026305.1 of Cirrhinus molitorella. Classification (NCBI taxonomy): domain Eukaryota; kingdom Metazoa; phylum Chordata; class Actinopteri; order Cypriniformes; family Cyprinidae; genus Cirrhinus; species Cirrhinus molitorella. The sequence continues at coordinate 7,710,268 of CM065138.1, read as the reverse complement.
TCACAATTTACTTACAGTAATTGATCTGGGATGGGAAATTACCACATTTTTGCATAGTCAGCTGAAACTTTGTTAAAATAAAATAAAATAAAATAAAATTTGTTTGGTTTTGTTTGGGGTAGAAACAGATGTCTCCCACAAATGGCTAGTAAGTCTCACAAATCATAATATTAATAAAAAAATCTGAAATTAAAAGTCTCTTCAATTTTCAATTCACAGTTAAAATAATATGAATTATCCAAATTTACTTATAGTAATTAACCTGAGGTGGTAAATTGCCAGATTTTTTGCATAGATTTGCTAGTCAAGTGAAACTTTGTTTGCAAAATAAAATAAAATAAAATAAAATAAAATAAAATAAAATAAAATAAAATAAAATAAAATAAAATAAAATAAATAAAAATATAAAATTTGTTTAATTTTGTTTGGTGTAGAAACAGATTTCTCCCACAAATGGCTAGTAAATTTCACAAAAAATAAATAAAAAAAAAACCCTATTAAAAGTCTCTTCCATTCACAGTTAAAATAAAAATAAAAAGTTGCTTGATTTTGTTTGGAGTAAAAGCAATTTTCTCTCACAAATGGCTAGTAAATTTCACAAATAATTACCAAAAAAAAAAAAAAAAATCAAAAATCAACAAGTAACGTGTTGAATTAAACATGCAAATTGTATTTAGAAAGACTGAACCACATTTTTTTTTAAAACATACTCCAATAATTTGTATAACTTTAATATTGTATATGCAGAGATGCAGATTTGATAATCAAAATATGGTTTAGTTTGTTCGTTTTTTTATTTTTGTTTATTTCTAGCCTCTAAGCTTGTAAGCTTTTTCATAACATTTTACTATTGCTGTAAAATAACTTAACCACACCAGTTTCATCAGTTCCTGTGAAAAACATGTGACTTTGCAGTCCTTTTCAACTGTCCTTTTTGCCCCTCTCTCTCTCCGGAGAATGATGGTGCGTTTGTTAGGCTACTACAGCTGCCATGCTGCATCATGTGACTGCTGCTGAGGAGAGGAAGCTAAATTAGATCAGGGTTGTCTGTCCAGCAGGCAGGATTACTGCAGCCAGCAAACCAGCCAGAACACATCAACAACGTCATTAACAGTCCAGTCCTGCCTCCCTGCCTTCTCCGCACAACCGTACTGCTGACACTGACACTGAGATGCAAGGAAAGAGGAATGGGGGAGGGGGGAAAAGACAGGAAAAGGGAGGGCCACCTTCGTCCAGATTTCCCATAATCCCGAAAAGTCATATAATTCATTATAAAAACCAAAATTAGCTGCTGTCTACTGGGAACTGCAATTTACCTGCCAAGAAATTCCCCAAATATCATTCTTAATGTTCAAAGCCTCACTCAGGAAGATGTTTGAGGAGCATTATGGCATCCTTATTTCATGATAAAAAGACAAAATGGTGCATTATGGGTACTCACCACACTATTCCCTGAGCCCCAGATCCGATGGGCTTTAGATTTTGGTAGCGTTTGAGAACCGTGAAGGTGGAATCTCCTACTTCCACACTGTAGAACTGGTTGTCCACTTTGCTTTTGCTCATGTTGTAATGCTGGGCAATGTAAGAAACATCAACTTGTTTGCCAAACCCCTGGATGTGGAGAAAAAGATGGGAACATTTGGGTTTAGACAGCTAATAAGCACTTAAAAAAACATTCATAAAGCCATAAAAACCTGTTCGAACTTTAAACGATTCAATAAACAGTGTGAAGAGGTATAAAGTTTAATATAACTAGGCATAACTGTTTATTTTTTGTTCATCTCCATAGAATATGAAAACCCATTTAAGACTATATTTAAGACTATAAAACCACAAACAAGTTTGCTGTGTGATTATTAGATCATATTATAAAAAAAAAAACGCTTTCAATGTGATATTGAAGCTTGATATTTGGGTCAAACCACACACAAATAAATTCACACAAGTAAATGAAATGAGGTGTCACAAATGACTGAAGACAAATATCTATTACTATAAGCAATTTAAGAAGATGCAAGACTTTATATCTACGAGCCAGAATTAAGAAAATCAATATACAGTCATAAAAGTGAGTACACCCCTCACATTTCAGCAACCATTTGAGTATATCTTCTCAAGGGACAATACTATAGAAATTAAACTTGGATATATTTTAGAATAGTCAGTGTACAGCTTGTATAGCAGTATAGATTTAGTCCTCTGAAAATGACTCAAAATACAGCAATTATAAAAAAAAATAGCTGGCAACAAAAGTGAGTATACCCTAAGTGATAACATCAGTATAGTGTTTAACCATGCAAAGCCACATGTCCTAATCATCATGTTTATGTATTTGTCTGCTTGACATGACAATACAAAGTTGTGTATCTTATATGAGCGCAGTTAAAATTTGTTGCTTTAAGTACAATTCTCTCATACTGACCACTGGATGTTGAACATGGCAAATAACTCTGAGGATCTGAGAATTAGAATTGTTGCTCTCCACAAAGATGGCGTTGGCTATTAGAGGTTCAGTAACACCCTAAAAACCGAGTTACACTACAGTGGTCAGGGTCATACAGAGGTTTTCCTAGATGGGTTCCATTCAGAACAGGCCTTGCAAGGGTCGATCAACGAAGTTGAGTATTCATTCTGTGCAACAGGTGGCTTCAAAAAAACAGATGCATGAGTGCTGCCAGCATTGCTTTAAAGGTTGCAGAAGTAGAAGGTCAGCTTGTCAGTGCTCAGACCATATGCTGCACATTGCAACAAATCGGTTTGCATAGACATTGCATAGAGAAAGCCTCTTCTGAAACTGGCTCACAAGAAAGCCTGCAAACAGTTTGCTGAAGACAACCTGTCCAAGAGCATGATTTACTGGAACCATGTCCTGTGGTCTAATGAGACTAAGATAATCTTGTTTGGCTCAGATGGTGCCCTGGTGAGGAGTACCAAGAAAATTGTGTCTTGCCTAAAGTCAAGCATGGTGCTGGTAGCATCATGGTCTGGGACTGCAAGAGTGCTGCTGGTTCTGTGGAGCTGCAGTTCATTGAGGTAAACATGGATTCCATTAAGTACTGTACATTCTACATTCGTACATTCTCAAGCGGAAGGTGGAGAAGCACCATGTGTCTAACATCCAGCAGCTCTGTGACGTCATTATAGAGGAGTGGAAGAGGATCCCAGCGACAACCTGTGCAGCTCCGGCCAATTCCATGCCCAGGATGATTAAGGCAGTGCCAGATAACACAAAATATTGACACTTTGAACAAGTTCTCTTAGGGTATACTCACTTTTGTTGCCAGCTATTCTGACAACAATGGCTGTATGTTGAGTAATTTTCAGGGGACAGTAAATCTATACTGCTATACAAGCTGCACATTGACTACTCTAAAATATATCCAAGTTCTATTTCTATAGTATTGTCCCTTGAGAAGATATACTAAAATGTGAGGGGTGTACTCACTTTTGTGAGATACTGTATATCAAATACGGGTATTGTGCAGAGTTCTACTTTCAGTTTTAGTTAACTAGAATGCTCTTGCTATTGTGAGATGTTTTAAGGGAGACCACTTATGCCCCTTTTTACAATATCAGGTGTCCCCAGAATGTGTTTGTGAAGTTTCAGCTCAAAATACCCAACAGATCATTTATTATATAATTTTGAAAATGCCTATTTTGAGTGGAAGCAGAAACATGCTGTCTTCGTCACATTTTTGTGTATTTGAACCCTTTCCAACAATGACTGTACAACTTCCACAAGTACGAGATACATTTTTTCACACTGAGGACAACTGAGGGACTCATATGCAACTATTAGAGAAGGTTCAAACATTTACTGATGCTTCAGAAGGAAACACAACACATTAAGAGGTGGGGGTGAAAACTTTATATAGAAAAGTGTATATAAAAATGTGTATATACAAACCCATAACATTTTAGTTTTGCTACTTTGCTACTATCTGTGCTTGGCTGGAGATCTCAGATGTAAGACTATTAAGCTAAATGAGAGCTCTCTTCATTCTGGAGGCTCATGCCAGCGTTGGCACAAGGGGCAGCTGTGTAATCGATTGTACTAACTGTCACATAGTGAATATATTCATGGCCATACCAAGAGAGGAAGCGGTCCACATAATTTCACAAGCTAAAATGCTAATTTGTGAGAGAGAGAGTAGCAGACAGAGTGCATATATGTGTGTGTATGTGCTTCATAAAGTCTATCTTCATCATGGGAGTCGCTGCTCACTGCAGTGGCCTCCTATTAAACTGACTAGGATAATTTGAAGCTAATGAGCTAAGATTTGCAGTAATTGTGGCCTTTTATTAAAACAAGGGTTAGAGCATGAATGGTTTAGTTTGATTATTGTGCTGAAACTAGTTTCCATTCCAAAACTTGTTGAGAGACCTACATCAATGGCATTATAAGGCAAAAACATTAAATAGTATAATAAATGAATGGAATACAGAAATATTAAGGTTTTTTAACCAAATCAGCATATTAGAATTATTTTTGATGGAACATGTGACTCTAAGGACTGAATTTGTTGATTCCTTTTAAAAAATGTGCCCAATATTAAGTTAGGTCTATGTATTTATGTATTTTAGGGTATTGTGTTGTTAGTTTGGCAACATGCTTAGCATCAAAATCTACTAGAAACAACTCAACAAGTCTCCTGTTTCCCAACAGAGCTGATACACTTTCAGGGATATGAAACACCTTTCTTCAGGAGTCAGTTATCTTTTTAGCAGACACACTTATCTGAAGTGACCAGCAGTACACTTACTACAGTGACAGTCCCTATGGAGCACACAGAGGTTAAGTGTCTCGCTCAAGGACACAGTGTTGATTCATGGATCGATCCTTCTGGGATATGAACCTACAACCTTTTGTTAACAGAGCGATTTTTTTATCTACTAGTCAACTCCTACTGCCCTCTTGAACTGTATATATCACCAAAGGAATGACAAGTGATGAGAATAATTTAAGAAAGAATGAAGGACAAAAAACTCATAGGACATACAGTATAAGGTGAATTATAATAATGCTTTTCTGTGCTGCTGTGATTTCTTCAGGGAATAGTTCATATTTAGATTAAGCAGAAGGAAGTTTCATTATGTAAAACCACCATTATAATATTTTGATATATGAATGTATAGTTGAGGTCAAAAGTTTTTACATACACCTTGCAGAATCTGCAAAATGTTAATTATTTTACCAACATAAAAGAGACCATACAAAATGCATGATATTTTTTATTTAGTACTGACCTGAATAAGATAATTCACGTTTAAAAAAAGACATTAACAAATAGTCAGCAAAAGAAAATAATAGTTGAATTTATAAAAATAACCCTGTTCAAAAGTTTACATCCACTTGATTCTTAATACTGTATTGTTTACTAAATGATCCATAAATTCTTTGGTTTTTCAGCATTTTTGTGTATTTGAACCCTTTCCAACAACGACTTTTCACACTGAGGACAACTGAGGGACTCATATGCAACTAGTACAGAAGGTTCAAACGCTCACTGATGTTTCAGATAGAAAAACGATGCACTAAGAGGCGGGGGTGAAAACTTTTGAACAGAATGGAGATGTATACATTTTTCTTATTTTGCCTAAATATATTTTTTTTTTCATTTGGTACTGCCCTTCAGAAGATTCTTGGATGTTTCCCAAAGACAAAATTTCCCCAGCTCTTAATGCATCGTGTTTCCTTCTGGACCATCAGTGAGCAATAGTTGCATATGAGTCCCTCAGTTGTCCTCAGTGTGAAAAGATGGATCTTAAAATCAGTCATTGTTGGAAAAGGTTCAAATACACAAAAATAATTTTTCTGAAGAATAGCAGGTACAACTATCATGACAACACAGCTGTGGATCATTCAACACAGTATTAAGAATCAAATGTATGTAAACTTTTGAACAGGGTCATTTTTATAAATTCAGCTATTATTTTCTTTTGTGGCCTATATGTTAACGTCTTTAATGTCAAATATCCAACTCAGGTCAGTGCTGAATAAAATAATTTAAGAAAGATGTACATCTATAAATTGAATTTAAAGTGACAGTTTTTAGCTCAAAATCACCATTTACTCGCCCTTATGTCATTCCAAACCATTTTGTCTATTTAATGAACGTAAATGGAGTGCAAAACAACAAAAATGAACAATTAGACATCTTTCGACAACTTTTTTGTGTTCTATACAGGTTTGAACAACATGGAATGGCATTTACAACCAATTTTATGTCCACAATGTGATATATTTTAGAATGAAACAATATTATGATGAGAAACATATTGAAATTTAAGTCATTAAAGTCACTTTCCCCCCAAAAAAAGAAAGTCATATGGGTTTACAGCAACACAAGGGTGAGTAAATAAGGCAGATTTTATTTTTTTGTGCTTTTAATTTGAATTATGCATCCGTATGACTGCATTGATTTTAGAAAACACTTGCATGCATATTGCAAGATCTTCTTAATGCATCCTTGCGATGCTGCAAGGAATTGATCCTGTAAACTGTACATCTTTCTTAAAGGTCCAGACAGGCTGTCACCAGTATTTGTTTCAGACAATGCCACATCCATAAGAATGACGGACAGAATGGAAGTGAATGAATACTCTACCTTTTAATTTACCTGTATGGAACACACACCTGACAAAAGGCAATCTTCACATCCAGGACTGGAGCACTGCAGTTATATAAGAAACGTCTGTTCATAAATACCTGAAACAGAGGAATAAAGAGTTATGATTAAAAACTGAATAAATAAATAATCCATAAGGCATTTTCATCTCCAAATGATTTGATTCCCCAAGATGTTTTTTGGCAGATAATGATATGTGTTAAAAGAGAGAGAGCTGAGATGATAAACAACACTTTTTTTTTCTCTTCTCACATCTACCATCTTTATTCTGTCTCAAAGCCCCTGCCCTGTGGATGTAGCGGCTCTCAGCACGCTGAGGATCTATGCATTAGCTGCTTATGTGTCTGAGGAGAACAGGCTTTCCAAGAATAGTCAGTGTCATCCAAAAGTCAAAGACAGTATGCTAATTTTCCTTGATTATTTCTTCTGCCTGCTCTGCTCTGTTTCCTGTTATTTATTTATTTGTTTCCCAGGGGACGAGGAGGAGCTTTTGGTAAGCGCTGTGCACCCTGCCTTTTAAAGATACTGAAACCCTGTGGATACGCGTTAAATATTCATTAGTGTTTTCCAGACTTCAAATCAGCCAGCAGTAACAAAGGGATCAATCCATATGGATGCACAATATGTGGGTCATTTTCACAGTATGAGATTTATTTATAGGTTAATATTACTTTTTCTCAGCGTCAGTGCAAAAAAATTATATACATTTATGAAGTGATGTACATTTATAAGTAGTAATGTTTAGATATTACTGATAAAAATCTGGCTTAAAAAAAAAAAAAAAAACACATTAAAACAAATCTTACAGACCCCAATATGTATTATAGGTTAAATATTACTGATTGTCCTTGGTTTGAATTAAAAGAAAATGAAAATATACATTTATGAAGCAACATACATTTATAAGTAGTAATATTTAGATATTACCAATAAAACTATATATATTTTTTTAAATAATAAAAAAAAATCTTACAGCTCCCAATGTATCTTATAGGTTAATATTACAGATTTTTCTTTGTGTCAGTGTAAAAAAAAAAAAAATCAAATATAAATTTCTGAAGTGATAAATTATATTATATAATAAATTTATAAGTAATACAGTATTACTGATAAAAATCAGTCTTAGTTTTTTTTAAACATCTTAAAATCTTACAGACCCTAATATATATATATATATATATATATATATATATATATATATTTCAGGTTAATATTATTGTGGAAAAAAAATTATTTATGAATTAATATAACCTAGTAGTATGCAGTACTATTAGATATTACTGATAAAATTTAGTCTTAAAAAGAGTTTTCTAAGCATTGAAAAAATCTTACAGACCTAAATATGTATTATAGGTTAATATTACTTGATGTGATTTTTTTTTGGTGTCAATGTAAAAAAAAAAAAAAGAAAATATACATTTATGAAGCAACATAAATGAGTAAAAGTAGTAATATTCAGAAATTACCAATAAAAATAAGGCTTAAAAAAATTAAATAAAAAAAAAAATTAAATACATTTTATGAAATAAATCTTAAATAAAAGTCATAATGACAAATTAATACTTTTATTTAGCACACATTAGACAAATTAAATTTATCAAAAGAAAAGACAAAAAAAACAGCATTGCCATCAATTAAATAAATCACATTTTACAAAATATTAAAATAGAAGACATTTTAAATCAGAAATACCGGTACTTAGGTAGAAACCAATTCATCGGAGCCTGATACAAACATTTTTAAAGAAAGATGTCAGATGAATTTAGAGGCTTTTGCATTTGAACTCTTCATATACACACACTCACACATGCCTTTGTACATATTGTACCAGCCACTGAACCTCAAACAATAAAACATAATGTGTAATATCTAAAGTATCCTCAATGGTTGTGCCTTTGACGCAAATTTTGATAATGCTTGGATGTGTGAGTGAAAACATGCTGCTTTTGAGTGGCAGCTTACAGCTGTGTGTGTAAATGGCATGAGGGCTGCCTACGACAGCCCACGTGTGTTTGTCAAATGACTGACATTAACAGCACCGCTTTCATTTTCTTTCCACAGCGACTGCTGAAATGCACTGTGCTCCTGCGCTCTGCTCAGAGACAAAGAGAATCATGGGATACAGTGCAGCTTTATGATAACCTTCATATTATTGATTAAAATGAGTCAATATGATGGAAAGACGATTCAGAGAGACGAGTGAGATGATGCCTAAAAATCCATCTTAAATAGCTCCTGGTCCAGTAATTTGGAGGTTTCACTCTTTAATTACTATTTTCACTCATTATGTGTAATCTAAAGTCAGTTGTGTTCTAATAACAGTGTAAACTACTGATCAAATCAGAGGCTTCTTATAAAAACAAGCAGCTAGCATTAAAAGAGTGATTATGTTGATGCTTTACCACAGCTGATATCACAAGGGAATGTTTTTTACAGATTCAGCTTTGTCACCGATTTGAAAATGACAGTTTTTGCCATACTTAATCAAAGCAATGTGCTTTTTTATATTTCAATACCTCCTTAGAGTGAAAACATTTTATATATTGATACAGCACTTGTGAATAATGAATCTCACGATTCATGAGATGTGTCCTCGATTGTTTTTTATCTCCTTCAAACCAAAGCGATTCATTCAAACATTCCGCCAGTCTGTTACCGTGGCGACAATCCAATGCTTGAATAGAAAACAAACGAACTCTCAAAACTGATTTAGCAAAAACAGAACTCTGCTCAGGAGACAAACAGCCGTCGGTGAGAACATCCTTGAACAGATTTCAACAGTCTGACAGCACACATATTTTTTATCAGACGCAGTATGCTAATGAAACACAAAGTCTTGATATACTGAGGAGTTGCTGTAAGCGCTTTTCTGTATCACTTAATAGAATAAAAATAAATAGCACTGCTCCCCCTATCTGTTACTAAAAACAGATAATATAGTCAGTCATTTTGTGCATGGTACTCCAAAAATTAGCTTTAGGGTAGGTCTACATGACAATTGTACAAAAAACAGGTATTAACCTTGACTTGTATGGCTTAATAAAACATAAGCAATGTCTCTAACTGACATATACAGTAGAAAACCCATGAAAGATTTACGTTATTTTAAAAAAATCCACAATGTTTTATACATATTTTGGACTATGGGGAGGGTGCCATTATTTTTGATGACTTGAAATAGTTGCACTCTGTGAGCTATTGGCAAGACCACAGCTACTGAAAGAGGTGGATATAAGCAACCCTAGGCTTAAACCAAATGCGTACCACTGTTTTTCCCGACAAGGAGCTGAGAATCTCTTTCAGTCGCTGTGGCGTCATGACAATTTTTACATCCTTTCAGGATGGCATCTAGCGTTTCTTGCTCTGCCGTTTGTAAAATCTTTCAATAGCTGTGGTCTACTAAAATCCTCAAAGGCATCAGGGCTTAAGAGGAGAGAACAAAGACGCTCCTCTTAGTTTTATTCGTCCACAGGCATCGAAAAAAGCCGCACAATGTTGCATCATATTAAAATGTTATTTTCCGAGCTGTATTGTGGTAAAAATAGAACAAGTTAGCGGCAATAGCTCACAGAGTGCAACCATTTGACATCATAGAAAATAATGGTGGCCCCCATAGTCCAAAAGGTGTATAAAATGATTTCATCAATGATTTCAATCTTTCATGGGTTTTCTAATATAAATTACATTTACAGTACGTCTTATTGAACCATACCGCTGATTCAAAACCAAAGATTCAGAAATGTTGTTTAGAAAGCGCTCTTCAGTACTAAATTGATACTGTACATTTGTGAGTAAAACAGGATATATTCAGTGAGAAAAAAAAGGACAGGACTTATTTTATCCCTTTAGAAATCAATTTGATTTTGCCTTGTGAAAGTATTCATTCTCCTTATTTTTTGTTTCATTTTGTTTCATATTTTGTTATGTTGCTGCCTTATGTTAAGATTGAGTTTGGCCACACTGCCATAAAGACTGGACTGGCAGTTTGTTTGACTTCAGCGATTGGTGCTCTGATATGCATTTTCAGCTGTTAGACCTTTTATTAAGACATGTGTGCCTTTCCAAATCATATCTATTCAATTGAATTTACCACAGGTTTACTTCACTCGAAGTGTAGTAACATCTAAAAGCGATATGAATGTTCCTGAGCAAAATTTCAACTGTTGCAGGCTGCGTCTACATTAATCTGGATATATTTGAAAACAGAGTTTTTATTTTTAAACGCTATCCGTCCACACTAGCGTTTTCAAGCGTTTTCCAGAAGTTTCTCATCCACACTGAAATGTAGGAAAACGTTAAATTTGCCATATTGCTCATGCGTAAAGCCTCCAAAAACTCACTGCAATTATATAGACGGAACAGACATAAGTTTTCATGCAATTATTTTTTATTTTAATTACAGAAATGTCTCATCATTCACTGATGCGTCCATGTTCCGCTCACTCATAGTTGATCTAAAAAGCAGCTGTCGTCATGTTTTTCCGCAGGAGTCAAGACAGCAACTGTAAGTACATTTTGACCATTTTAGGACTGTAATATGAAGAGTGTACAAGGTAAATCTCTTTAGCAGCAGTGATAGTGAATAGCACATAACAAGCACAATATAAACCTGGATATCTATTAGTACAATATGCGTCACAGTACTAAATATGTGTCATCGTTTTCAAAAAATGGTGTTTTCAAATTTATCCACTTTGGAGAGCGTTTTCAAAAAACTTTGTTTTCCTTGACAAAAAATGCTGTCTCAGTGTGGATGGAAGGCCAAAACACAGAGAAAAATATGCGTTTTCAAACAAAAATGTATTAGTGTGGAGATATGAATACTTATGCAGTGGAATCATATAAGTGTTTTATTTTTAATACATTTGCAAAGATGTTAAAAAAATGTTTTTTGCTTTGCCATTATAGTGTATGGAGTGTAGATTGATGTGGGGAAAAAGTAATTTAAAGCGGTTTAACATAAGGCAGCAGCATAACAAAACAGGAAAAAAATGAGGGGGTATGAATACTTTTGCAAGGCCAAAGAGAGAGAAAAGGGCCAGTCAATGCTGCTCAACACCTTTGGCTGAAAGGTTGTGTTTACAGCAGCACCAGCTATGAATGCTAACATGAAATCACACCACATCAACACTCTCACCAATGAATCAAAAACTGAGAACAACCGAGGATGTGTTTTGTGATTTGTAATGATTAAAATATTAACAGAAAATCTTTTACATTTTCAGAGTGGCGCTAACACATGCTAAACAAGCTACCATACGTTTTTATAACATGTCCTTATGCAGTAGCTACGGTTGCTGCTCAAAGGCGTTGGTTAGATCATGCCAAAAGAGCTCCCACATATTCTGCTCCTTAGATATGACCCAAGTCTCTCCTTTTTTCAGTAACAACTGTGATGCTAACCTTAGCAAATGCAGCTAATAAATGGATTGTGCTTTATAAGAGAAAATGAACTTAAAGTAGTTCACCCAAAAAATGAAAATTCTGTCATTATTTACTCATCCTCATGTCGTTCCAAAACCGTAAGAGCTTCGTTCATTTTTGGAACACAAATGAATATATTTTTGATAGACTATTTTATGATGTACTTGATATTTCTGAGCCTAGGAACATGTCACAGTTGTGTTGCTAGGTCAGAAAGCTCTCGGATTTAATCAAAAAATATCTTTAAAAAGGTCTTACGGGTTTGGAACGACATGAGGGTGAGTAATTAATGACAGAATTTTCATTTTTGGATGAACTAGCCCTTTAATAATAGAAAACCAAATGCATCCGAATCCCATTATTCTCAATGCTCACCATCACTGGTGTGGTTCAGACCAAGACTACTAGTTTTAAAGTCTCCATAGCAACATGTAGTATTTCACATGGTCTTAAATTAGACATTATCGATTGCTTAGATTAACTGGGATAAACATACGCGCTCGCTGGCGCTGCTATTCAATAAATATTTGACAGCACATAAATAGTTGAGCTGCGCCAAAATATTATCTATGAAGGGGAGGATACGGCAAGGTCATGGGCGGTTGGCCTGATGAATGAGACAGAGAACCGATGAGGAGCCTTGATAAGAGAGTGATAAATTACTGAGTGCAAATACGACATTAACAGACAACAGGACGCAAGCAGAGAGCAGGAACTCTGCCTTCCCAAGGGGCCAAAAAGGGCAATGCTATGGTAATAAAACTCATGCCTGGAGATTAGAACACAGCTAGACGGATGCACAAAAAAATCGTCCATTATGGATCAAGCATCCAGCATCTGGATAATAGAGAATGGGTGAGTTTAATAATGCTGGATTGTGGGTAAAGCTCTCTTGTGTATCGACAGACCTATTGAGTTGGATGGGATGCGCAAGATATTTAATAAAGTCGATCTTCAAGACTGTCAACAGAGCAACGTGAAGGTGGGTATAGAGCTGGATGGTATGCAGGGTTATAGCTTTCTAAAACTAAAACCATATTACCAAGTTATGAATATATATATATATATATATATATATATATATACACACACACACATATATATATATATATATATATACATACATATATATATATATATATATATGAAGAGTTCAGATGCAAAAGCCTCTAAATCCATCTGACACATTTCTTCAAAAAATGCATTTTTATCAGGCTCTGATGTATAGGTTTCTATGTAAGTACTGGTACTTCTGATTGAGCTGAGGGTGGGATTTTGGCGAGTTTGAAGTGAAAGTATATGATGGATGTATAATATGTGTCAACAGCATTCACTCAGTATCATTATCTCATTTTTGACCGAGATGGCTTTTAGAGGGTTTTGCATCTGAACTCTTCATATATATATATATATATATATATATATATAAAAAATCATAAACTAATATCATATAAATTATAAACTATATAAAATTTATATAAACTATATAAAAATTATGAAAACGATACATATATATATAAATTTATATATATATGTTTTTCTAGAAGGTTCAAACGCTCATATATATATATCATAGACATAAAAAAATTTAATTTAACTATAACCATAATAAATTATACACATTTAAACTATAAAAATATACAATAAAAAAATAATTTAAAACTATGAAAGTATATACATACATATATATATATTTCCATGTTTCACAAAAAATTTGATTAGAATTTAGCTATGACTATAATTAATAATAAAAAATAAACTATAATGAATAACTATAATAAATTATACCAATAAAAACAAAAAATAAACAGAAATAAACAAACAGTATATATATATATATATATTTATATATCATATTATACATAACATAACTGACCAAGTTACAGTATTTTATAACATGTCAAAGGATTTATACAGTATTTTAAACACAGTATTGTAAATGTACAACTTTCTATTCATCAAAGATTCCTGAAAAAAAAAGATCATGGCTTCCACAAAAAAAGTAAGCAAAAACACGTTTCTTTAGCACCGAATCAACATTAGAATGATTTCTGAAAGATCATGTGACACTAAAGACTGGAGTAATGAAGCTAAAAATTCAGCTTTGCATCACAGGAATAAATAACATTTTAAAGTATATTCAAATAGAAAACAGGTATTTTAAATAATAATAATATTTCACAATATTACTGCATTCTTGATCAAATAAATGCAGCCGTACTGAACATAAAATGCTTTTTTTTTAAACATTTAAAAATGTTACTCACCTCAAAATTTGGATTGCTACTGCACATTTATATTTTAATGAAAATTAAACCTCAAAATTATTGATTAAATTATTAACAAATATATTAAATAACCATTACATTTTTATTTTTTTATTTCAAAAATGAATGAGAATCTCATCTGATTTGATTTTATTAAGAAATTCTTTATTTTTTTAGTTGATGGACACAAACCAAAAGGTGAAATTATCTTTAACAAAAGACTATGCCATTACACAAATAGCTTCCTATTTAGGCACTTAAAGTTAAAAACATGACTCAAAACAGTATTACAGTATGGAGTGTTTTCACAGTGCCTCATAAATAGGCCAAACTGGCGGCACTGAATGTAAACAATGCCACTGAACCGAATGAAACGTGCATATTTTGCTAATTACTGCTGCTGAAAATGGTCAATTATTGTCATGTTTTGGGCTGTACTAATCGGTCTAATGGGGAAAAAATTGGAGTATTACAGACTGCCAAAAGTTATAACAAATCAAGGAGAAGAGTGCAATAAACTGTCTGAGGAACAAAAGGCGTTTGTGGTTGGCCAAACTGAACCAGAATCTTGACAACATTCGTGCTTGTTCTTATTTCCAGTCAGGTAGATGAAATATTAGGGAAATATCTAAATTAAAAACGCTTGTACGTATCTTTACAACCTATTACCTTTAGTTTGTCAAAATATTGTGCCCTTTCCTGCTTGCTAAGCCCCTCTCTATATGATTTATCAGCTTCCACACATTTTTTCTGTGGTTTAGACAGCATAAATTTACAGAACAACGTATTCAGTAGTACATTAACCATGAAATCCATGCTGTTGTTTACATCTGAGTATCTCCAATATGGCTGCACATTTGGGTAACTGACCAAATTGTGATGTAAGTGCAAACCCTCTATAAATACAACTCTAATATAAACAGTAAAGCAGAGTTTCTAGCATCTGGCACAATTCTACAGTTGAATGGTATTTACGTCATACCGCCAGCATTAGTGGGTGTTTGTGTGCTGCTATTATGCCAAAATCTGTCGTTCACACAGGTGGTGCGCACCAGAGGCTAATTTTGTAAAGTGTTTGGACAGCGTGTGAAACATTCAGACACGGCAGCCATATTGAGATGAGCAGACAGGTGATTTCAGAGCAACAGTGAATCATCACCCCTGAGACCCGACAGATGGAAAGTGTACATCATCCTCCATCTCTCTTTCCTCCTCTTTGTCTCCCTCTTCAACTCAGTTGCATGAACGGAGAACATTGATTAATTAGTCCATTGTGTCTGGAGCTCCTAGGTCAATTAACACTGATTATCTGTCAGAGCTCTGGGCTCCGTAAAAGTCAGATATGGGATATTCCTACTTGATATCTTTGAAAATATAAAATATTTAACTGCACAAATTTTATTTCATTCAAACACACAGCTTTTCACTTCATAACATGTTTATTAATGGACTGGAGTGGTGTGAATTACTTTTTTATCAGCTGTTTGGACTCTCATTCTGATGGCACCCATTCACTGCAGTTATCTATTATTGCGACTGAAAATGCTAAATTTCTCCAAATCTGTTTTGATGAAGAAACAAACTCATCTACAGTAAAGTCAAAAGTTTACATACATCTTGCATAATCTGCAAAATTTTTATTTAGCACTGACTTGAATGAAATATTTCACATAAAAGATGTTTACATTTAGTCCACAAGAGAAAATTAAAGCTAAATTTATAAAAATGATCCCGTTCAAAAGTTTATATACACTTGATACTGTGTTGTGACCTGAATGATCCTCAGTATGAGTTCCTTCGGGTCCCACAAAATTCTGTTTTTTCAGCATTTTTGAGTATTTGAACCCTTTCAAACAATGACTGTATGATTTTGAGATCCATCTTTTTACACTGAGGACAACTGAGAGACTCATATGCAACTATTACAGAAGGTTCAAACGCTCATTGATGCTTGAGAAGGAAAAAACATGCAAAAGGAGCCAGGGGTGAATACTTTTTAAATGTGAAGATCAAGTTAATTTAACTTATTTTGTCTTCTGGGAAACTTGATTCACCATATGCGCTTTGAATTCCTGTTCTGAATCCAATGAATCACCATACGCATTTTGAATTCCTGTTCTGAATCAAATGATTCGGCATACGCGCTTTTTTAATTCATGTTCTGAATCCAATGAATCACCATACGCATTTTGAATTCCTGTTCTGAATCAAATGATTCTGCATACGCGCTTTGAATTCCTGTTCTGAATCAGATGATTCACCATACGGGCTTTGAATTCCTGTTCTGAATCAAATGATTCGCTATACGCGCTTTGAATTCCTGTTCTGAATCCAATGAATCACCATATGCATTTTGAATTCCTGTTCTGAATCAAATGATTCTGCATACGCGCTTTGAATTCCTGTTCTGAATCAAATGATTCTGCATACGCGCTTTGAATTCCTGTTCTGAATCAGATGATTCACCATACGGGCTTTGAATTCCTGTTCTGAATCAAATGATTCGCTATACACGCTTTGAATTCCTGTTCTGAATCCAATGAATCACCATATGCATTTTGAATTCCTGCTCTGAATCAAATGATTCTGCATACGCGCTTTGAATTCCTGTTCTGAATCAAATGATTCTGCATACGCGCTTTGAATTCCTGTTCTGAATCAGATGATTCACCATACGGGCTTTGAATTCCTGTTCTGAATCCAATGAATCACCATACGCATTTTGAATTCCTGTTCTGAATCAAATGATTCGGCATACGCGCTTTTTTAATTCATGTTCTGAATCCAATGAATCACCATACGCATTTTGAATTCCTGTTCTGAATCAAATGATTCTGCATACGCGCTTTGAATTCCTGTTCTGAATCAGATGATTCACCATACGGGCTTTGAATTCCTGTTCTGAATCAAATGATTCGCTATACGCGCTTTGAATTCCTGTTCTGAATCCAATGAATCACCATATGCATTTTGAATTCCTGTTCTGAATCAAATGATTCTGCATACGCGCTTTGAATTCCTGTTCTGAATCAAATGATTCTGCATACGCGCTTTGAATTCCTGTTCTGAATCAGATGATTCACCATACGGGCTTTGAATTCCTGTTCTGAATCAAATGATTCGCTATACACGCTTTGAATTCCTGTTCTGAATCCAATGAATCACCATATGCATTTTGAATTCCTGCTCTGAATCAAATGATTCTGCATACGCGCTTTGAATTCCTGTTCTGAATCAAATGATTCTGCATACGCGCTTTGAATTCCTGTTCTGAATCAGATGATTCACCATACGGGCTTTGAATTCCTGTTCTGAATCAAATGATTCGCTATACACGCTTTGAATTCCTGTTCTGAATCCAATGAATCACCATACGCATTTTGAATTCCTGTTCTGAATCAAATGATTCTGCATACGCGCTTTGAATTCCTGTTCTGAATCAGATGATTCACCATACGGGCTTTGAATTCCTGTTCTGAATCAAATGATTCGCTATACGCGCTTTGAATTCCTGTTCTGAATCCAATGAATCACCATACGCATTTTGAATTCCTGTTCTGAATCAAATGATTCGGTATACGCACTTTGAATTCCTGTTTTGAATCAAATGATTCGCCATACGCGCTTTGAATTCCTGTTCTGAATCAAATGATTCGCCATACGCGCTTTGAATTCCTGTTCTGAATCAAATGATTCATGATACGTGCTTTTAATTCGTGTTTTGAATCAAATGATTCATGATACTTTGTGGGAAGTGAAGGGTTTTTCTGAAGAACAGCAGGCAGTTTAACTGTTCAGGACAAACAAGGGACTCATGAACAACTATCACTAAACAAAAAAATTAAACAGTATTAAGAATCAAGCGTATGTAAACTTTTGAATGGGGTCATTTTTCTAAATTCAACTATTTTCTCTTGTGGACTATATGTGAACATCTTTTATGTGAAATATCTTATTCAAAAAATAACATGCATTTTGTATGATCCCTTTTATTTTGGTAAAATAACATTTTGCTGATTCTGTAAGGTGTATGTAAACTTTTGACTTTTGGTCTGAGAGTGAGTAAATTGAGCAAGTTAAAATTTTTGGTGACCTATTCTGTTAATAAATACTGTTACAGTATATCAATAATAAGGCTACTAAAATAATACTGAGAAACACCCTGGCAACCAAGCCTTGAGAAGTGTGACAATGCTGTGAAACCCTGAGAAACAGAAATATGCTATAATTATCATCAAACCTGTCAACAGATTAGTTCCAGCCATCCTTAAATCACTAGTGTTCCCCGGTGTATTAATGAGGAGCAGCAGATTCTGCTAAGATATGCGCATAACCTTTATCAATATGCAAAGAGAGGTGAGAAAGACAGCACGTAAAATAATGCATGAAACTGAAGCTGGGTATGTTGATTATGAGGGCAAAGAAACAGATACTCAACCTCTACCCTTTAATGTCAGCTATATCTGGCTTGTGTCTGGGACTTTAATATTATTCAATCACTCTTTCTGTCAATCATCAGAGGTTTGGTAGGAATACGTCGTCTGGAAAAAGCTAAATTCAGGCTATAATTCCTGTGAAATTAAGAGATAGGAAAAGCAGAGACAGGGAGGGGTATAGAGATGAAACATGGCAGCAGATGGAGAAGAAGAGATTATTATTTTTTTGGCAGGAAGAAAATGGATAGTTATGGATGACCTTTAATTACAGAGCTTCGTGTTTTAATAATATTTATTTGAGTGTTTTAATTTTTTAGTTCACAATAACTTAAAATTACTGACACAAAGTCTCCTAAATAAGAACTGAAGAAAAAATGTAACCATATTTTTCTTTAATTTAAAGGTCCTAGATCCATTTGTTTATGACAGTAGATGTTACAATTACTAAACAAAATGTGATTTATGCTTTTCTGTGCAAAACTTGCTGTTTACTACAGTCTACTACAGTGGTTCTCAATCCTGGTCCTGGGGAACCACTGCTCTGCACATTTTGCATGTCTCCCTTATTTACCACACCTGATTGAAATCATCATCTCGTTAGATCAGTTCATGGATCTCTCTCTTAATGAGCTGATGATCTCAATCAGGTGTGGTAAATAAGGGAGACATGCAAAAGCAGTGGTCTCCCAGGACCAGGATTGAGTCAGGAAACATTTTTTTTTGCTTTATTTCATTACGAAAATGATTTTTAATAGTCTTAAACTTAGTTAACAATAACAACACTGCATATATATATATATATATATATATATATATATATATATATATATATATATATATTATTGTAGTAATTAAATCTCATCTATTTTCATATATTTATTTATTTATTTGTTTGTTTATAGGGTTTTTAAGTTTTTCATGCAATATTTATATAATACATAATATTTTACTTAAATAAATAAATACAAATATATTACATTTAATAGTTTTTTACATATTGTTAAAAAATAAAAACTAATAAAAACTACAAAAGTACAAAATTACTATATTTAAAATGAATATATATATATATATATATATATATATATATATATATATTTCATTTTAGTTTGTCATTTTGTGCTTTTGTTGTTTTTATTAGATTTAGTTTTTTAACAATATTTGTATCTCTTTTTACTTTATTTTAATTTCAGCTTTAGTAATTTTAGTAATTAAATTTAAATTTATTTTTATTTATTTATTAGTTTTAAAGTTATTATTCATGTAATATCTCTCTCACTCTCTCTCTCTCTCTCTATATATATATATATATTATATTAATATAGCAATTTATTTGTATTTTTAATTAAGTTTTAGTTAGTAATTTTAGCAATTAAATGTAATTTATTTCATTAATGTTGCTTTTAAGGTTTTAATTGTTTTACTTATTTTTATTTCAGTTTTAGTTAGCAATTTCAGTAATTAAATTATTTTTTATTTATGTTGTTGTTTTTAAGGTTTTTATTTAATTTAATATTTATATAATATATAATATTTTTGCTTTATTTCTAATTCCAATTATGTTTTTAACAGTTTTAATCTTAATTAAGTTAATCTTAATTATTAGTTAATAATAACAACACTGCATATATTGCTTTCATTGCAAATTAGAAACAAATAGAAACAAATACGAATTTATTTAGTTGTATTATTATTTATTATTTGTAGGAACCACAAAAAATAATATGTTGTCAGGTTTAGTAAAAATCTCAACTATTGGCCTGACCTGTATCTGACCTGCTTCTATTAATACATCCAGCTTAAATACACACACACAACAGGAAATGATCTCAGACACACAGGGGTCAAGAGGTCCCTGCTGACTATCAAATCAGCACTCTGCTCACCTCAACACCAAAGGAAAATCTCCAGACTTATTTTCGCAAGAAATTGCCATGACAACCAAACCCAGAGTGATGCATAAAATCCCCACGGGTGAATAAAAACACACAATCAAATTACAGACTCACAGTGCCTCGAAATCCAATTTGAACCCTTGACACGACAATGAGGACGTGCACAAATGTGAATACACAGTTCACAGGCCTGCAACATAAAAACCAGCCAACAGCAGGATGGTTTCTATGTTTGTATGTGATTTCGAAAGGCTGTCAATAGAAGTGCAGCTAATTTACTCAGGTCATAAACACGTTTCTGTTCACTGGCAGCCGATTTGGGCCTTGTCGGTGGGGCCGGGGCCTGTCTTCACTGACAGCGCTGGCAGGTATCGCATGTGTGGGTGGCAGATATTGTACAACAACATCAGCTGGAAAAAGAAGACAGATGTCCTTGCTGCTGCCTGTGCTGTTTATGTTCCAGATCCTGCACATAATGATACAGGGCGGCCATGTTGTCACACAGACACAATAAAGTCCTGTCTGATAGGAATCTAACATATTACCATCTGTTTATTTGTCTGTGGCTTTAATAATAGCCTTTAGCAAGTTGTTATATGGATATAGGCTTGTTAAGGTGTGCTATTTCTCTTCTAAGCCAATGATTTTCACCTGGTGGATGATAAAAGAACACAAAAATCCCATAGACATACAGTGAAGGATGGACCCCAAAAATATACCCATATAGAGACTTGATGGTGGGCTGGAAAGTAAAAAACATAGCAACACCATAGCAACCACACAACAAGTCTAGGTCAACAGCAACCACATAGCAACAGTCCAACCCAACAGACTGGGGGTCGACCGATATGTGTTTTTCAGGACCGATGCCGATACCGATTATTACAGATCAAATGCACCGATAAACGATATTTTGAACCGATATGTGTCTGGTGTAAAAATGAAAATGTGTCATAATTAATAATAACAAGAGCTCTGACAAGAACTTTCTTTGAATGCTTTCAAACATATATTTAATTTTGAGAACTGTTAATAATAACAATATTAAATAAACATCAATATTAATAATAACAATAATAACATAAAAAGTGCAGGGAGAACCCAGCAGCATTCTGTAAACATTTGTAAAACATTTGTAAAATTTAAATTATCACGTGAAGAGAGTGAGTCTAGGTGGCAGACAAGAAGAGAGAGATAAGAAAAAGGACTTTCAAAACGAAGCTCCTATTTAAAAAATATTTGGGATTTTGAAAAGCCTGTTGACCTCTGCCATTTATCTAAGATAGTGGAATTTTCATATTTATTTGGTTCCACAGTGTTTGTAGGCCTATTTATTAAAACTGTTTATTTTTATTTTATATTAGCCTACATCAAGGTGTATGCCGTGCCTCCAAGCTTTCTTATTCGTTTTGCTAATAAACGTTCTACGTTTTCATCAATTATGGTGATAAAAATTATTGCCGCTAGTGAGACTTCACTTTAGCTTTTACGTTCGGGAGCGGCTCGGACGGCGTTTAGTGTCTCAGCCAGCAGTGCCTTCAGTGAAGCTTCGCCTTCAAGCAATAGGCTGAAACTTGCCTCAACGCACCGGCAAAATTAAATAACAATGAATGTGTCGAAGGGTAAGGAGATATTTGAATTATTTATGAATAAACTAGTGTATTCTGAATCAGTGTCGCACTCGAAATCTCCTCTTTGAAGAGAAAAATGTATCTTTACAGATTAGCCACATAATGAAAGAGTTTTTATTTTTGATTTGTTTTATTTCGTTAAGCAATAATTTAAAGTTCTCCATATATGTATTTATCATGTCTGTAAGGCATGTATTGTTTTGATGGAGAACTTTAAATTGTTTCCACTGGAAAAAAATGCAAGTGACGGCGCTGGCGACTCAATGTTCTGCAAAGTAGATTCTTCCACTCTCCGCACAAACGATTTGATATGCGCTTACACATTTATCTAGGTTTAACGTTTAAACCAACATTGTTTTATACTTTAACTGTTTATTATTAATTAACTTAAAAAACAGAAACGAAATATAATTCTAATCACTTTTCAATACATACAAAACTGAACTGTTTTAATAGCTGAAATAATATCTAAACGTTCACTTGTCCGTGTTATGTTACGTCTCTGAATGCAACAGAACAGCACAAATTCTCTTTTAAAAACACGACATCAAATAAACACCTGTTACTCGGTTTCACTATTACCCCATCCGAAGCCCCTGCCTACGTACCAATATGATAATGATAACGATAGTTTTACTTAAATGAAACGGTCAAATGCTCATGACGTGATTTTGAGAGCAGTTCTGGGAATGTTGTTAATGTATTTACGTCCTCATTTAGTGAAACGGTAGATGCTGAAAACACCACGAGCGTCGCGCACTTCAGTGTGTATTAAACAAAACCGCATCTGTGTCATATAGCCTACAGAGACACGCACAACATGCTGGATTCATATTTAAATAGTCTGTTTGCGGCTTAATGTTTATAGATACTAGTCTATAGCATGAGTCAATTTAAGTGTACAGACCTACTTTTGATTAATTCATCCAAACTGACAAATTCCGTGACATTTCGTGTTAACGTTACATTCCATTTATGTGACTGGATTTCGCGATTCCGTCCGCGTTTTCCGCATCGGGAAAATCATAGATAATATTGAGATGTTTTTGCAACTTCAGCGTAGAGGATTGTGATTTACTGAAACACAAGCAACGTCTGCTGCTGACTTCCCTTTGAGCAACACCACTGCAGCTCCAGCAAGCGCTTTCTGTGTTAGAGTGCCTTCAGCCTTCGAGTTGATTGGTCGGACTCGTGACTCCCAACAAATCAGATGCGCAGTGGGCGGAGACTGCTCTAGGGCATAGAGTGGTGAGCCCTGACAGGCTGCCTCAGAGCCAAATAGCGCATTTCAAAATTAAATTATTTTTATCGGCAAATCGGTTTTGAAAATCACCGATTCCGATAATCGTAAAAATGCTTAATATCGGCGCCAATAACCGGTCGACCCGATAATCGGTTGACCCCTACAACAGACCACTACTCACTATTATTTTTTTAAATAATTAAAAAATCTATGTTTTTTTTTTTTTTTGTTATTTGAAATAAAGCAGAAATGAAACATACAAGTAATTTTGCCTTGGCAACTAATAAAAAAAGATAAAAAAGGACAAAAGCATATGACTAACAAAATGACTAACTGATAATATAAAATTAAATATAATAGAAGTATATAAAAGCCCAGTTCACAATCCATTGTTAACTATAAAATAAAATAAAATAAAATCTGTGGGCAGCCATCCACAATTGTTAACTGAAAAAAGGGACAAAAAATAAAAACAAAACAAAAAGTAAAATAAAAAATAAATAAATAAATAATAATAATAATAATAATAATTGAAAATGTTTAGCTGCGGGCATTTTTTATTTTTTAATTCTTAATAAATAAACTAAAATAAACAAATAAAAAATAAAATAATACATTTTTTAACTACGGGCAGCCACCCACAAACAACCTAACAGTTGTTATTAAAATAAAAATACTAAAAAATACAATAAAATAAAATAACAAATATGTAAAAAAAAAAAAAAAAAAAAAAAAAAAAAAATGGAACTATAAACTATGGAAAGCCACCCACAACAACCTATCAATTGTTAATAAAATAAAATAAAATAAAATAAAATAAAATAAAATAAAATAAAATAAAATAAAATAAATAATAGAAAAACAAATAAAAATTAAATAAAATTAGAAAAAAAAATTGAACTATGGCTGGACACCCACAATAACCTAGCAACTGTCATTTGATATAATTATATATAAAATAAAATAAATAAATAAAATAAAATAAATTTTCAACTGTGAACAGCCGCTTACAATAACCAACAAACTATAAAAATAGTAGCTCAAATACAATTTTAGTTACTTGCTTAAGCTGAATTAATTGTGTAGGTAGCATTAATTGTGCCAAATGAAGGTGGAAAGGCCAGAAAAGAGCCTGAAACCATACAAGGAAGGAAGAAAATCACTGCAGACAAAACCTGAGTCAACTCAAAAAGCAGTTCAAAAATGACTTTTCAAGCAGAACATCCTCTAGAGAAGACCAAAGCCTGAGGATCAGATTAGCATTTCAGAACAAAAGTGACTGAAATCACAGACAGATGGAGTAAAAACTTACTCTAGTTCTCCAGATCAGTCCTGAGGCCCGCAAGGGATAAATAAACTTCATAATATAAACCACACTCGGTTGGATTTCTTAAATGTGGCAAATTTAGGTGAAACTTATTATATTAGTGGGAAATAATGTAGGACAGGACTTAATAAAATATATATTATATATATTTTTAGCTAATATTATTTTACCTTACTTGGTTTCATTAGTAAAAAAGAAAAATAATTTCAGAGGCAGAGGAAATAAAGCCCAATAAAATCAGTGACATTTTTTATTTCACATTATCTGTAATGGATAACTTACACTAAACCTTAAAAAAGTGATTTGATTTTTATCTGATTCTCATTTGTGCTTGTTCAGAGGTAAATGTCGAGTCAGACCTGTCGACTGTTGAGTGCTGACAGTTTCATTTAACACCTCAGCCTTTTCTGACTTAATGGGACTTATTTTCAACCACCTTCTTGGTTATTCAGCAGTTCTGCAGTCAAACTTTAGTTTTTACACACTCTACACAAACACACAGAGACACACAAGTGTATGTTATTCCAACATTAATTTTCTCCCCAAACATGCTGACAAAGTTAAAAACAGACTTCTGGCTGCCAATAGGAAAGAAAAAAAATCACTAAAAAAAGACAGTTTTTGATATTTCTCACACCCAATATTCTCACAGCAATTTTAATAATGCACAATCCTCTGCTCCAAAGTTTCATAATATGTCTCAACAGTCTCAAACCGCTCAGATTCGCCAAGATACAAAACTCACAATCAAAAGTGAGAGATCGAAAAATAAACTCAAAGATTTCACGTCAATTGTCATGTTTGTGTCTATTTTTATTGCTCATAATGAATCTCTGGAGAAACATCTGAGGCGGAATTGATACCCTAAAGAAACTTAACTCATATAAGTTTCCAAAGCTTTTTAAAGACCAACAAACCCTATAGAACGTCACAGAATCCTTTCAGCTGATCATAGAAGACATTGAAAATTGCAAGACGCTTCAAATCTCTCAAAACCTTCAGTCTGAGCTCTCGCTGGGAAGGACCATAATGTGCTTTGTTTACTGTTAAATCAATGGCAGACATCACTCACTAATTACAGAGCACTTGAATATTTTGCAGTTGGCTGCACAAATGCATTGCTGGAGTCCAGGCACATAATTGACTAAAGCAGTAAATCAACGCAAAGGCTTGCTGAAGCCAGAATGGGACTATCTCTCTTTCCATTTTGTCTCCCTGGTTTTAAATTGCCTTGCTTTCTCTCAGTTTGGGCTTTTTCTTTTTGTCAGTACTTGCGTGTGTCAGATTAATCCCACTCTAGTTCACCGTTAACTCTGCGGTGTCCTGGATGGCTTAATGATATGAATAATTAACATCTCCCCTCACTCACAGTCTGTTCACTACTCAACTGAATATTCCTACTACTCCATTTTCTACCTCTTGTACTGTATTGTTTTTGAAGCCTTCGTGTATAGTGACTAACTGTAAATATTATTACAATTTAAAATAACTGTTTGCTATTATAATATATTTTTAAATGTAATTTATTCCTGTGGTGGCAACACTGAATTTCTGAATCATCACTCCAGTTTCCAGTGTCACATGATCCTTCAGAGATTATTCTAATATGCTGATTTGCTGCTTAAGAAACATCTCATGTTAAATACAGCTTTTCTGGATTTTTTGATTAATAGAAAGTTCAAAAGAACAGGATTTATTTGAAACAGAAATCTTTTGTTACATTATACAGTTGAGGGCAAATGTTTATATACACCTGGCAGAATCTGCAAAATGTTAACTATTTTACCAAAATAAGAGGGATATTTTTTATTTAGTACTGATCTGAAGAAGATATTTCAAATGAAAGATGTTTAGATATAGTCCAAAGGGAATCCAAAGGTGTTGAATCCCACAAATTCTCTGTTTTTTTCAGTATTTTTGTGTGTGTGTGGGGGGGGGGGACTTTTGAATTTGAATATCAGGGTAAATTTAACTTATTTTGTCTTCTAGGAAACATGTAAGCATCTTCTGTAGCTTCTGAAGGGCAGTACTAACTAAATGAAAAAAACATGATATTACGGCAAAATAAGAAACATTTACAGATCTTCATTCTGTTTAAAAGCTTTTGCCCCCTGGCTCTTAATGCATCAGGTTTCCTTCTGGAGCATCAGTGCGTGTTTGAACCTTCTTTAATATTTGCATATGAGTCCCTCAGTTGTCATCAGTGTGAAACGATGGATCTCAAGACCATACAGCCATTGCTGGAAAGGGTCCAAACACACAAAAATGCTGAAAAACCAAAGAATTTGTGAGACCTGAAGGATTTTTCTAAAGAACAGCAGGCAGTTTAACTGTTCAAGACAAACAAGGGACTTGTGAACAACTATCACGAATCAAACAAACAAAAACAGCTGTGGATCATTTAGGTAACATCACAGTATTAAGAAACTTTTGAACGGTTATCTTATGGGTGACCTCATCCGCGTCCAGCTATTTTTATAGATCGGAAGCCATAAAAATTTACACATGGCAGCTCACTGTTATGGGAAGAAAAAGGTGCATACACTGTACAACTGATTTTCAAACAATATTAGAGTAGGTTTGACATTTGATTTTTTTACTTAACTGTGAAATTTACTAGCAATTTCTGAAAGAAAATTGTTTCTACGTCAAATTTAGCAATAAAATGGGCAAAATAAACTAAGGATGTTTGACCTTGATGGTCTGTGCAAAACATTTTATGAAACATTGTTATAAAAGCACTGAGGGTAAGCGTTATTTTTCTCCCTGTCAAGTAGAAACATCTGACTGCTGCCCTGGCTGTAAATACACCACCAGCTGGATAACATCAATATTGTATAGCAGTTTCCAAATATGGATCCCAATCCATGCCAACCAACAACAATGACTGACGTAAGTATGAAGTATGTTCCCATTCCAACACTCCCATTAGATTACCTTGTGCTGCTCGAAATCCCTGCAAAATAATCCACAGGCTCGATCTGGATTAGGACTAGGATTTTGAGCTGGGGTTTCATCGTTAATCTGACAACACGTCTTTGTGTGGGGTTGATCATTAGACCGCCTGGTGTGATCAGATTATATTAATGGATTTAATAAAGCAAATTTCTTTAAAAGAACAACAGCTTGTGATCGGTGGGTATGTTATGTCATTTATCTCCATTTTGGAACACAGGCGGTTTAAAAGCAGATTGATAAGGGAATAATGATCTATCTATCTATCAGGTTTGAAGCCTTAAGCCATTCAGACCTGCAATAATTTACAAACCCTTTTAGATTAATGTCTCATGGATGAAAATAAACAGTGGGGGTGGACCGCTCACTGGCTATTGCTGTAATACCCCATGGTGTCTTTATCTAGGATTGAGAAATAAATAAATATTAATATATTAAATAAGTGAACGGGACAAAAAGACAAAGGAGCTCTTAATGTTATTGAATTGAGTCCATAGATACTGGACGGCCACTTAATCTTTATGGTACAGAGAAGAAAAGAGCATGCTCAGTTGCTCACTATGTCAGGAAGAGGAAATTCTTTCCATCTCTCATTCTGTGGGTCATTTTCATTCATGTCAGGGCAATGTAATGAAAGTTAACAGCACAAAAGAAACGCAAATTTGCTTTTTATACACTCTGTAATAATAAAATGTTAGGGTTTATGTACATCACAATGTGTTTCTTCCTTTAGAGATATGAGACTGAATCTCAGAAAGAAATGGAAAACCAGTAACTCCATTATTTATAAAGCACTTGGAGAGACAAAGTAGCTTTTGAGTTTAAGTGCTTGATTCTTTCATTAACCAACAGCCACTCCAACTTCCTTTTAGGTCCTTCCTGACTACTGTCTTCAAGAAGATACCTTCTGAGACGACATGCTAACCGAAATGGGACCTCATAATGAGAGTTGTTGTTTTCATATTATTTGTTCATTTATTAACTTGTCCAAAGTTTCACTCATGTTTACGCTAATAACTTTTGAATCATTTCCTTGGCTCATGCTGAGTTGAATGGACACCAAAATTTCAAAATACATAAGGTCAAGTTTTTTTGCTATTTTTAATAGTATGAAAAACATACTTATAATGCGCAAACGAATTCAAAAAAGCACCCAAAAATGGATGTGAGGCTACATCTCCGCAACCTACTTTTTGGAACTCCTAGATTGTTTGTCTGATTTTCACCAAAATTGGCTTAGATCATCTTCAGACCTTGCTGGCAAAAAGTTATGGAATTCAAGTTGATTAGTCAAACCGTTCTTGAATGGTGCGCTAACGAATTTGACGAAAATAATGCAAAAATAGATGTGAGGCTATATCTCCGCAACGTACTTTTTGGAACTCGTCCTAGACGGTTTGTCTGATTTTCACCAAAATTGGCTTAGATCATCTTCAGACCTTGCTGGCAAAAAGTTATGGAATTCAAGTTGATTAGTCAAACTGTTCTTGAATAATACGTTAACGAATTTGACGAAAATAATGCAAAAATGGATGTGAGGCTATATCTCTGCAACCTACTTTTTTGAACTCGTCCTAGACTGTTTGTCGGATTTTCACAAAAATTGGCTCAGATCACTTTCAGGCCACGCTGGCAAAAAGTTATGGAATTTGAGTTGATTTGTGAATGAATTCAATGAAAAACACACAAAAATGAATGCGAGGCTATAACTCGGCAACGGTTTGGCACATTGAGACCAAACTTGGTATGGGTTATAACAACAGTTACCTGAGGCTACCTGCACAGTTTCAGTGCAGCACCACTTAGTGGTCAGGAGATATGAAAAACAGCTTTTTTTTATAATAAAAAAAATCACAAAACTGATCTCTTTAGATTAGGTGGAGCATGCCATGTCAGCCTTTTTGAGTGTGGGTGTCGGCCATTTTTAATTTTGTCATAAAATGCTATATTTTGGTGTACACATTGGTGTACTGTTACGAATTTTCAGCCATTTTTTCAGCCATAGTTACTCATTGCTACAGTTGGTTTGATGCTTGCTTGCGTCTGTAGTGCTTGGTCCCATAATCGCTGCTTGCAGCTTATATTATTTATATTACTTATTAATATTTTGTAAGGTTTATTTACATACATCACATATCCACAATATTTTATTTTTAATTAAGTATTTTTTCTTTTTTTTTTTTTTTTTAGCAATTTTAGTACTATATATACACACACAACCGTTCTTTCTGGTCCTTGAATCTGATTGGCTAGGAGGTGTGTGATATTTTAGTGATAACTGAACTCCAATCGTTTCAACCTTTGCAGTATTTCTCACAGTGTGTGTCATGGCGGATGCCCAAATCCAATATAATTTTATAAATAATACTGTTTTTGTATCACGGAATGTAGTTTTAAGAGTTTTTTAGGCGAGTATGTAGTTGTTTAGACTTTCAGATATGCAGCTTATTAATAAAGATAGCGATATACAGCCATAATCACGCGGCTACTAGTGCCATTTTACATGTTTGTTTGTTTTTTCCACTGAGCTTGTCACAGGGCATTCTGGGGTTGCTTTCTTCACAACGGATCCATACTATTTTGCAATTTGGCCAAATATAGGTATCTTAGAATGCAGCACAAGATACCATTCACTTGTTAGCCATGATGCATTAAAACACTAGCACTCTAGTTAGGTAGCTCACTCTCGTCAAAACTCTCTTCAAATGACACATCAAACTTTTTGACAGGTGTCCATGTACTTTTCTCAATTGGGTGGGAGGAGTAAATAACAAACACCGCCTACAACCGTTCAGTCAGGATGTGTCTCTTACTCTCAGCATTCATCATGTACCCAAACTATCTGCAGTGACTCAACGAGTTTCTTAGCAACAGCCGAAACACTCAAGATGTCAATAGCAATGTTCTCTACCACTATGACTGATTCTTATTATCCTGTCAGTCGCTGTACCATCTTCATCCTAAAAACAATAGAAGAAAACAGGCTGAACGATTGAGCTCACAATGGCAGATGCCCTGAGTGTCCAAAGTAAATGCCACTCACTGTTCTGTTAATATCAAATCCTCTTTTCTGTGGCAACAGCATGGTCTCTATGGACTCAGCCAATCATAACACAGCATCCCTGAAGGCCACAGCCCACACAGCCAATCAGGAGTGTTCGTCATCATCATATCTATCTATCTATCTATCTATCTATCTATCTATCTATCTATCGGGGGCGTTGCCTCCAAGGAGGCAAGGAAGGCAGTGTCTCCTATATATATCTGCCTCCTCATTTTAAAACACCACCGCATACCACTTGTATCTATCTATCTATCATCTCAGTCTAAAGTTTAGGTCATCTTTAGCTTCTCTGTCCTGCTTTTAGTCTGAGCGAGTGCACAGAATGAGAGCAAAAGAGAGAGACCTGTTTTAGCCAGCGTTATGTGTCCTCACGGGAAGACCAATCTATTTTAAATGACCCCTCTGTTTGACACGCTGCAAATAAGTCACGTTTCTGTTACTTCACAGAGGCAGAATAATGACTTTTAAAGTTCAATCCATTTCTAGCAATCAGTTCAAACTGAGTGTTTTACAAAATTCAGTGTTTGCTAATTTGAGAAAGTGTGTGTGTGTGTGTGTGTGTGTGTGTGTGTTTGCTTTTAGTCTGTTTTTTTCTGCTGTGCACCAGAGGGAAACCTTAAGTCGGCTTACAAGCATCACATAAATATGTCAGTAATTCCACACTGGTCCCATATTTCTCATCTTCCCTTCCTCTCTCTTTCTTCCCCCTCTCTCTTTTTCTCTCTCTCCATCTCTCTCTCTCTGTCTATGATGCTGTGGGGAACCTGAAATCCTGTCAAGTGAGCTCTGCAGCAACATATGCATTCAAACAAACACAACCCAACCTCATAGCTCAGAGTGGAGTGTAAGTGAATGGCCTGCAGTTACTTCAGTGAAATATTTAGAAAGGCAACAGTAAATTGCTTTGAGACCTGAGAGTTTAAATCAGACTCTATGCAGCAGATAGTCAAACTTAGGGAAAAACATTTAAAAGGAGGTTAAACTGTTCCACTGTTAAACTTCCTGTTTGTCAGATGACAGCAGCAAATGTAAATGCTCTATTTCTCCTGATCACAAAGACATAAACACAGAGAAATACAAACACAGTAACACATCCTTTATAGTGCTTGTAAGTAACACACACACACACACACACACACACACACACACACACACACGTGTGGAAGAGTGAAAGAAAAGCAGTCAGCAGGACAGGGGGTTATCCTGGGGGAAATGACATTTGTCCAAACACTTGTTTGGATGACTATTTAGGAGAACACAAACAAAGCGTAGTGATAATAACATCTCATTAGTGTGCTGAGGCAATTAAAGTTGTCTCTTGCATAACACACTCTGCCACTATAGGGCACAGCAAAAACATCTAAATTATTCACATTCCTGCAGTCTGATCAACCGATCTGGCCACTGAACTCATTTTAAAATACGTAGAGGAAACGGCTCAAATGCTGACGGAATGACTGGGCTTCAGACAGGATTCAGATAGATAGATAGATAGATAGATAAATAGATAGAAAGATAGACATCCATTTACTATCTATCTATCTATCTATCTATCTATCTATCCAACCATCCATCTATCTGTCCATCTGTCTATCTATCTATCTATCATAGTGAGGTTTAGGGCAACATACTGAGTCTTTGGTTTTTCCCAGGCAGTAAACACTCTTGTTCATTCATTCCTTTCTCCTCCCTGATCAGCATGAGACCAAATCACACCGGACGGCAGGGGCCAACCCACTCTTTAAGCCCTGATCCCTCCACTTCTGAAGCGACCTTCCTTTTTTTTGCTCTCTCTCATTTTCTCTGAACTAAAGTCCAGTGCTCCCTAACATTCCTCTCTCTTCCGTTCTGTGCCTCATGCCTGCTGTTTCCAAACCAAAGCTATTCCACCTTGCACATCTTGCTTTAAATACACCAGAAGCGCTTTGCTCCTAATACACTGATCTGAAGAACCTATAATGTAACACCAAGAACATTTTAAATCTCTTGATAGTCATACAGCAAACCAATACAGTAAAACGACTCCAGATAAGAAGAGGATTCACAGACAGTTCTTCTGTACTCTCACTGAATGTTTTGAACAGCTATGAGTCACTTCCGTTTGGATGTGAAACAAATATGGCGTCTTCTGTAAATATTCTGCATGAATCAGATACTAGAACTCTAAAAGATTTAGGGAAGTATTTAAACTTGATACTCTTTCATTTTAAGTTAGTGCCATAACTGAACAACATTAGCATGATTTAATTTGATAAAAGTCATACAGCGATATAGCATATAGTACTACAAACATAGCGAGTGCAGATGTTCCAGTGGTTTGACATCCCACAATTCCTGTCCACTTTAATACCATCAGATAAATCCTTTGCTGACAGCTGCAGTATTGCCAGCTTTAATCAGAACTCCCTCTAAACATGAGCTGAGCATGAGCATGATGACTTACACTTTCTCTCTTGTGTGATGGAAAATGAAAGAATACACTCACACATACACCTATAGCCACATACATAATAAAGCAATTAAATGAAAATCTATTTATGTAACAGATGTGAATTCATGACATTTACATTAATGCCTCTGGAGATTAATTTATCTGACAAAACAATGGATCAGAGACATTAATCAACATGTTCATTTGACACTGTATTGTCAAGATTGAATATTCATTTTATGTGCTTGGCAGATGCTTTCATCAAAAGAAATTGACTCTGGATTCAGTGTATACATTTAACCAGTTTTCCCTGTGAAGCAAACCCCATGACCTTTTGGCATTGCTAGCACCATGCTCTACTGATTTACTGTATTTAAAGGAATTGTTTGTCTAAAAAAACCTAGCATATCTCAATCTAATGACATAATTTTAATGCTATTCCTCACACAAAAGATAGTATGTGGCCTCATGAAAATGTCTTATTAACCACTTTATTGAGGTATGAATTTCACATAGAGAAAGTTATTGATTGAATTAACAGGAATTGTATGAACTAATGAAATGTATGCCATAAATGCAATGTTAGTTAATCATTTTTTGTCGCATTGGAAGGAACAGCTTGGGCATTCTGCAAAATATCTCCATTTGTGTTCAGTAAAAGAAGTTAAATCTTATGGATTTGGAATCTAGAGCACGAACAAAAGCATAAGTGTTGTGATAGGACATAGCATTCATATATCAAATATGAGGCAGTTATCACTAGAAAACTATAAAAATATATAAAAACTATAAAATAAATAATATATAATCATTATAAAATAAAAATGAACAACTTTTAGTAGAAGTGTGTTGTTGGAATTACAACCACAGAGAAATTAACAGTTATATAAGATGAGCTCTAAATTCCTAATGATCAACTGAAGTAAAAACTGTAGGCCAATAACTGCTCCATCTGTCACTTCAAGAGCTCTCATGATCAAAGTCTCATTAAATATGAAGGAGACAGGCCAGAGAATTGTAGTTTAATAGTTTGGCTGTTGCTTTTTTATACTAATTTCTAATTAGTATAATTTGAACTCTGAAATAAAAATAAAAAGACAAAGAATTTTATCTTTTCCCACATTCATTTAGCTAACTTGAGATGGTTAAAGTCCTGATTAACTTTCTCTTTGAAGTGATGGAAGAAGGTCAAACATAAAAGTGAAAAGCTATCGATAAATTCATAGCGTTTTCCTCGCCATGGGCTGCTGTGTTCGAGTAATTTCAGAATCACTCCCAGAGGTTTTAATCTTAAAACCATCGGCTTGCACAGGAAACATTCTCCTTGGGGCTGAAATTGCATTTCAACGATAAACATTATTTTATGATGCACAAAAAAACAAATGTGGTGCTAAATCTCTTCACAGCTCACTGGAAGCTTGTGGGAGTTCAGACTAAAAACCTGAAATTCTGTTGCTACAGATCATGCGGCTTGGTTATTATTATTAACATCTGCTTTTATAGTATATAATAAAAGATAGTGACTGCTATAGATGTCTATTCACTCAGAAGAGGAGCAGGTGGAGCCCTGTCTAAAGCCACGCCCCTCTTCTCGCATAATTACAAGCATAATGAGCATTCTGTCACTCCACATGGCCACCAGCAAATGACATCATCAGTCATACGTCTGGACACATGCCTACAATATGTCTTAAGATTTCATGGACGATTAATTCAATGTGCTGATGCTTTAAAACAACTGAAAGACCCAAAATTTGAGCATGATTATAAAATATCACTGGCAATGTGAAAATGTGCATGGAAAAGAAATCTGTAAGTATTACCAAATAGATATTTACAGAATGAGATGTCTGTCTTAGGGGTTGACCGATTATCGTCTTGCAAATTATTTGTGCTGATATTAAGCATTTTATGGTTATTGGGATCTGTCACTTTCAAGCAGAAATACAATATTTTACAGAATAAGGTGTTTGTTTTAGGGTCGACCGATTATCGGTCTTGCCGATATTAAGCATTTTTATGGTTATCGGTATCAAACATTTTCAAGCAGAAATATGATTATATTTTACAGAATGAGGTTTGTTGTAGGGGTCGAGCAATTATCTGTGCCGATATTAAGCATTTTTATGGTTATCGCTATTGGTCATTTTCAAGCAGAAATATTACATTTTCTGTAATCAAGTGTTTGTTTAAAATAAAATAATTTACAAGCATTTAAAGATTGTTTTTGTCAGAGCCCTTGTTTTTTTTTTGTAATTTTGACATTCATTTTAATTTTTACACCAGACAAAAATATCGGTTATCTGCCTACTTGATCTGTTATAATCACATATTGGTTGACCCATAGTTTGTTTTGAATTCTTATACTTGTTTATAGTCATCTTAAGTCCTTAAAGGGATAGTTCACCTAAAAAAATGAAAATTCTGTCATCATTTACACACCTATGTGTCTTTAAATATATGACTTTTTTTCTGTGGAACACAAACATAATTTCTTTATAACATTATGTCAATAGCATGTGCACTTTTCATATGCATACACAATAAAAATGAATGGTGATCACGGCTGTCAAACTAAATCGTCAGGGAATAATGACTTCATTTAAGCCTGTTTCTCAAAAGAAAGCTATAAAATTGCTTCAGAACATTTGGAATATAGCGTGCAGTTTTATGGTTTTTATTGTGCTCTTTTGTCCTTTTCAGAGCTTGACAGCCCATGGTTCCCATTTACTTTCATTATATGAAAACGAACAGCATGAACAATCTTATTTGCACAGATAAAAGAAAGTCATACTGATTCAGCACAACATTAGGGTGAGTAAATGATGCCTGACTTTTCATTTCTGGGTGAACTTCCCATTTAAACTGTTTTTATTTTGTGATTTTTTTTAAAATAACTCATCACTATATTTCAAAAGACATTCAACTTCTTAATAAAGCCTCTTACAAAACAACAACCTTAAGAAACATCTCTGAAAACTCCCCCATGCATGGCATGAGTCAAGAACTTCACTGAATGTTTCAAACATTGACATTAAAAAGTGTTGAACAGCAGATTGGTCATGTTGATACCATTCCAATAACACAGTGTTCCCTGGTTAGTACTGACATCATCTACAAACTCATTACAAATGGCTTTGGCCTGTAACACACAGAGTTGCATAATGTGGGCCTGTGATAGAAACATTACAACGCTGAGATGGCTTAACCAGGGTCCACTAATCCTAACCACAATTACCCAGAAACAGCTACTGGGTCCAAAACATAAAATATTAAGTAGGACTGTTCTTTGGCTGTATGGCGGGGACTAAAATTCTGATTTTGCCATCCCACAGAGATTGAATATGACATTTAGGCATGTCATTTTTTAATTTAGACATCAGTGACCAAGAAACACAGCACAATACTGTATTTTGTAATATATACTAAAACTAGTTGCACATAACATTCATAGATTTATAAAGAAGTTTACTGATCTAGTATGAATGCAAACCATAGCTAAATAAACACCCAAACACAAGTCAATGGGAGCTGGTGAGAATAACAAGTTTAACCCTGTCAGTTGCAGTGGACTTCATAAATGGATGGGTCCAGCATCTATTTACAATAAACTATTCAGGTAAATCAGTCTATCGATGAATCAAGTCCTTGAAAAAACAGAGGTAATTCCCTAGGAGTGAGGTCAGTTTGCAAAGAGGGGTTGTTTGCTGAACCGTCCAGCTTCTCAAGGCTTCACTAAATTATTCTCAAAATCACTCTCCTAATCCTAATCAAAATGTCAGCACACATGGAGAATATTAGAGTTCAGATAATCAACAACAACCTCTGACACTAAACCGTGAGGTGAATCTAACCAGGGCACCCAGTGTTATGTGGTTTAACAATACACAGACACAATGGAACAGCCTAATTAGCCATATGGGGTCTTTTTGGGGGGCTAGGGATGGTAGGGCCATGGACATCCCTCAGTATTACATGCTGTGCCGTGCCTGCAATAACTGGCTCATGTTAAGAGAGTACTAACGTTTAAAAGAAACATTGTGCCATTGTATTAAAAGAAAAGAATGCTTAAAGTGCCATTAATTTAACATTTCAGCACAGGTCAGATGACCATTTTTGAAAAATGCAAAAAAGGTAGGCATTAAAAGCCTTAGTGAAGAAGGATGATAACAAAGCTCTTTAGTTTGTCCAGTTGAGTCAATTTGTATAAATATACTCCATTTTTAAGCTAACAATACATACTTACAGGTCATTTTGAATATGTAATTTAATGCAAAAATAAATACACAGCCATTTGTACTCTGCATCGAGAATATATATAAATGCACTTTTGCATTTTAAATAACTTTTGAGACTGCTATTCCATGCAGTCTTATGAAAAATTATGCACTAAAGTGCATGAAAACGTCACATCCTGTGATGCCGACTTCAAACCAGAAACCAAAAACAGCCCTAAAATCCAATTTGATGTTAAAACGAAAAATACTGAATGCTAACATTGTCCATTATGTGCCCACACAATCTGATATCACTGGGGGAAAAAAAAAGAAGAAAAAAAACAATATATATATATATATATATACACACACACACACACACACACACATATATATATATCAGTTACTTGTAACTGAATATTGGTTCTATTTAACAAGTAATTTTATTTTATTTTATTTGTTCACTTCATCTTGTTTAGTAGCCTATTTCTACATTTAAAAAAAAACGATGCATTATTACCTATTGTCCCATCTCAGACTCCAGGATGAACTCACATATGCTTCCATAAGTGTAAAAATGTAGAATTAAAAGTCTTAAACTGCAAAAATTATACCTAATTTTGCGTCTTTAAGTAGAATTAGAACATTATATTGGAATTAAATTGCTTATAAAACATAAAATGCTTATATATTCACCTGCTATTGCATCTACATGTCATTGTTGTGATTCCAGATTGTATCGGTGCATATTCTAACAAAGGCCTGCCGTCACTGGAAACAGGACATATGATGCAGGACTGCGAGTGATGCAGGGAAAACATGGATGGATGATGTGCGCTCACACGCTCAGATCCGGTAAACACCGGAGAAATCCTGCCGTTTAGAAATTGTTCTCGTGCGCACCGACAGTCGTGACTGATCATTTATTTCCCTTTGCCACAAAGGCATCGACTTCATTAACCTTCATAGCGATCAATATTCATCACCCCACCCTTCAGGTTCCCGCATCAACATCTCTCACCGACCTACCATTCCGTGCCAGCTGCCCGTCCGACGATCCCAGTCTGGTGACAGTCCAGTCCTGTTCAAAACATCCCGGTAGGCGACGGTTTTAAAGACCACTGTGAGGACGAATCAAACAAATATAAAGGAAAAAAGGTAGATGAAATAAAAAGAGAAGGATTAAAGCCTGAGTTTGCGATGCTGAATCACTGCGCGCTCACCATTGTGCTGCAGGATGCTGCCTGTACCATTATGGATCCTACCAGCGTAGGGATGGAAAAGGAGGGGGGTGCGGGAGAACGGGTTACCTTAGCAACCGGAGGGAGCGCACGATGACGTCAAAGCCGAGAACGGTCTCATAGGAGTGAAGAGATGGAGAGGAGCGGCGCTCTCATCTCGCATCTGTAGATTGGTGGGCTTTGGCGCACATGACCGCCGACTGCGTGTTTGGAGGCGGGCAGAGAAAAAGCAGCCAGCGCTGTTGGGGGCGCCACAGAGCATTCGATTCAGTCGGTTGCGTTCCGATGAATCAGTTCAAAGGAATCGATTCAATAGTTTTTCGAATCGTTAGTTAAAAGTAACGCTCCGCTCACGCGCTGTATTATAATGATGTTAGGCCTAACAGTAAGGGCTTCTAAATCAGTCAAGACAAGGGAATTGGGTTAAATTTATATTGGCTGTCACTGGCAAGCACTGTTGTTTGCAAGTTTTTTTTTCTTTATATGTAATATGTGTTTGTGTGTTTTAATTAGGTAAATTGTGGATTAATTTCAATTAAATAAATTGTGAGGTTATAAAAATGTTGGGTAATTTATTTTGTCAAGACGTTAGCCAAAAGTTTTCATTTACAGTTTAGTCAGCAAAAGCTTTGAATTAAAAGCTCTCGGTTCAAACGAATGATTCATTCGCGAATCGCACATCACTAAGAACTACTGAAAGTAATAGGGCCTAATAACACTGAACGATAGTAATGGGAGGCCAGTAGCATGCAAAATACTAATTATTTATTTATGTATATTCATATAATTTAATTTAATTTAATTTAAAGTAATTTACATTTCCTAACACATTTTGGCTTATTAATATATATATATATATATATATATATATATATATATATATATATATACATATATATACATATACAGACTACTGTATTTTTTATGTTTTTTAAATAAGTCTCTTTGGCTCACCAAGCCTGCATTTAATTGATCCAAAGTACAGCAAAAACAATAATATTTTGAAATATCTTTACTATTTAAAATAACTGAGGGAATTTTACTATATTTTGTAAAATATTACATTATAATAATAATAATACATTATAAATGACTTTTTTTTTCAGATAATTGCTGAGCTTTGGATCTTTCTATTCATCAAATAATTCTGAAAAAAACTGTTTTAAATATTTATAATAATAATAATAATAATAATAATAAAATGTTCCTTGAAAAGCAAATCACCATATTAGAATGATTACTGAAGGACCATGTGACACTGAAGGCTGGAGTAATGATGCTTAAAATTCAGCTTTGATCACATAAATAAATTACATTTTAAAATACATTGAAATAAAAAGTAGTTATTTGAAATAGTAAAAATATGTCACAATATTACAACTTTTGCTGTATCTGGATTAAAGAAATTGGTGGATTAAATGGTGAGCAGAAGAGAATTCTTTAAAAAAACATTTAAAAAAATCTTCTGACTGGTATTGTATTTACCAGACTTCTCAGCAAAATTCATATTTTTTTCCTTCCTTTTTTTCACTCCAGGCAGTAATGTTGCAACTGAATACGGCTAAAAAGGTACATATACTTTGGCTGAAATTATACTTAAATGACATTAACTGTGTCTTGTGAACTGTTCACCAACTAAAAAACCTTAAGGCACAACATTGTCACTAGAGTGCTGTGGATTGACTGGCAGCCCCAGTTCTCAGCCAAGCTGTCATCGTTCTAAACGTTTAGGGCAATGTCAAGTGGCAGAACACGCTGAATGTGCAAAATGCTCTGGGCGTCTACCACACAATTACAGTCCTGCCTCTCTGAGTATATTGCTATAATCATACCAGTCCTCATTTGGGACAGCCTGCGCATAACAATGTCCTTTGGTCCCTCTCAAACATTTACACCTCAAGGCCTTTAGTGAATGCATGGCTCAGCTGTGACTAATATTGTTTTATATGTATTGAACACTAGTACAACTGAACCATCTTGCATTTTGTGGCATCAGTAAATATTGACAAAGTCTGCATTTGTGCCTTTTAGAAGATAAATACCACACAATATCAGGACCGGAGTAAGTGGTCCACTTTAAAAAAAAATCAAGAGCACTTGAAAAAATCTTTACGTAATATCATTATGGAAATTATCGACTTACTCTGCAGAAACTGCCAATATCGTGGAGGGAATGTTATGAGGCTGTTCACATAGCTTATCAATCCACATAAACGCAACTGTGTTTAACATTAAATCTGCATTTAATCTCCTACTGTTGAATTTCCATCTTCCAGATGCAGGATTTGCTTTACACACTAAGAGTGGAATATAAAAAGGCTTTCTGTGTTATCAAGGAGAATCAGATGCATATTTCATGATCGTCGGAGAACACAGGCCCAGTTTTATTTGTATGGTGGTGAAACCATTCTAAGGAAAATATATTTTATTTTTATTTTTGATATTTTTTTTTTTTTTTTTAATGTATTTGTTCAACAAAAAAAATTACAAACTGCAATTCATATTCGAGTATAAGTGAATATAAATACAATTTGTTATAAACAAATCAAAGCTCTTAAAAATGACACACTCTCTCACGCAAAGAGCAATGACTTTTTATAATGACGCTGTAATTCCACTAGGGGGAGTGTCTTACATTATAAATGCAAAAGCAACTTAGACTTGGTGGAAGGAAGCCATTAAAGCTGAATTACTTCCTGACAAACTGCGAATTGACCTCTAGCTATTGAAAACCAACTTTCAAGCGCTGAGTGCTGTTGATAAGATAATCTCTGACTCTTATGTTCCTCAATTTATCTTTTAAGGGGGGATTTTCTCTAAATAACTTATAAAATATGCATATGTTGTTGGTAAAAATCATTTGTTTAGGCAGCTGTGGCCTTTGCCACTGTAAAAGCAAAATACTGCTACTACAATGCAGAGCACCATAAAATATACTGAACATGCTTCAACATAAACCATCAATCATTGTCTGCATAACGCATACAGATGCTGAAGATGATGATCAGCATATGGTCCAGACATGGAAATATACAAATGTTTTTTATTACTCTGCCTTTGAATAGAATATCCACTTTCTGAGTTTCTAAAGTTGATGTTTACATATACATCTGGAATCTGGATCACTGCTTCATATATGAATACATTAGACTGTTTCAGAATTACCTTATGCTTTATAGTGTATATTTTACAGTTTGTGCAGTGTTTGATTACATCTGCAGGACTAGTTGTTTCAACATGACTAAACCAGATGGCCACTGTTCAAAAGTTTTGGGTATGTAAGATTTTAAAATGTTTTTCAAAGAAGTCTCTTATGCTTACAAAGGCTGTATATATTTGATCAAAATATTATTACTTTTTTTTTATTTTAATATATTAAGAAATATATATATATATTTACTTATATTTTTATATCATTTATTTATTTGTGAGAATTTAAGAATATAAGCTTATACAACGAAAACATTGTAACATTTATTATTATTATTATTATTATGTTCAAACAGCTGAATAGAATTTTTCAGGTTTCTTTGATGAATAGGAAGTTCAGAAAAACATTATATTGATAACATTATAAATGTCTTTATCATCACTTTTGACCAATTTAAAGCATCCTTGTTAAACAAAAGTATTAATTTCTATAAATTCTATAATATATATCTATAAATTATAATTTTCCGATCAGGGAGAATTTTGCTTTACTTTATTAAACCCATTTGACACCCAGAACCACAAAGCCAGTCATAAGGCTATTTTTGAGGCTTATAAATCATCTGAAAGATGAATAAATAATGTATATTTGGTGTGTTAGGATAGGACAATATTTGGCCAGGATACAACTATTTGAAAACCTGGAATCTGAGGGTGCAAAAAAATCGAAATACTGAGAAAATCGCCTTTAAAGTTGTCCAAATAAAGTTCTTAGCAATTTTATTAATTCAAAAATAAGTTTTTATATATTTACGGTAGGAAACTGACAAAATATCTTCATGGAACATGATCTTTACTTAATATCCTAATGATTTTTGGCATAAAAGAAAAATTGATAATTTTGACCCATACAATGTATTGTTGCTACTTATGCCTGGTTTTGTGGTACAGGGTCACATTTACTCTAAGAGAGTCAGTAACTTATGTTCAGTCTGCAAGCTGCTGCACGAATCTGGACTTTAAACTTCTAGTTCAGCTTTTTATGTAAAGTATGCATAGTTTGAATCAGCCATCCTATATGAGATCAGATGGATTAAACTGTAATTAGATTCTGTTCTCAACTGAGGGAGCAAAAGAACAACATTATTTGCTATAGTACTTTCTTCCTTCAGATTAAGAACCAAAAAGCATTTATTTATATAATTCTTGAGTCACTTTGGGACAAGCTGTTTTACACAGGGCCCTCAGAGGTGTAGCAAAAGTGCAAGAGGAAGCATATTTGCAAAACCAGGGCAAGCAATTACCAAACCCACCAATCTAGTCTGTCTTCCCCTCCTCCCCTCTTCCTTTCCGGCATCCCCACAGAGGTTTTAATGGCCTGGTCTGGAGCCAGGAGCGCTCTGTGCTGCTATGTCCTGTAGGTACAAACCTCCAAAGCCCTGGATAGAGAAAGCCTGCTGTCAGTCACGGTTAAGTCATGGTGGAACATTTGCAGGCATCATAAACAAATACAATCCAAACAGACAAGGAATATCCCATTCTCTAAATGTCAAAGTCCTCTAAAGAGATAATAAAGAAAGCAGTTAATTTGTAGAAGAAAGAGGCTTTCTCAGCTTAACCCCGGTTATTGCCTATACCCGTGTAAAAGTACATTTCACACTTGTAAATTAGAAGCAGGGTTAGCGCTGCTTTTTATAAAGGGTTATTTTCATGACGCACTATTAATTGGCCATATTGGCACCACTGAACTGAACAAAGCTTGCATATTTTGCTGATTATTGTTGCTGAAAATGGTCAATTATTGTCATGTTTTAGGCTGTACAAATCGGTTGAACCAGGAAAAAGTACCATAGACTACCTAAAGTTATAACAAATTAAGGAGAGGAGTGCAAAAAACTGTCTGAGGAACAAAAGGTGTTTGTGGTATAGGCCAAACAGGATTTCCGGGGCAAAAATCTTTAAAACATTTGTGTTTGTTCTTATAATTTCTGGTCAGGTAGGTATAATATTATATTTGCTAATATCTTAATTAATACTTCTTGTACGTATCTATACCACCTATTAACTTTAGTTTGTCAAAATATTTCGCCCTTTTCTGCTTACCAAGTCCGTTTCTATATGATTTAGCAGCTTCCACGGGGTTTCACGCGGTTTAGACAGCATAACTACGCAGAACAACGTATTCAGTAGTACATTATGCAATTAATGCTGTTGTTTACATCCGAGTATCTCCAATATGGCCGTGCATCCGGGTAACTGACCAAATCGAGACGAGTGCCCGAGGGAGAATAAAAGGCGTTATTATTGTATTATTATATACTTTCTTACCATTGCATGAGACATGAGGTAATCTGACAGCGATCCAATCCTCCACCAACGCCTTCTCTCATCGTGTCGCTGGTGGTTGTGGTCTGTCTGTGCGCGTTCATGAGTTTTATAGGAGGCGTGGTTTTGCAGAGTGATTAAACAGAAGGTGAGATATGCTTATTAAGCAATCTTAATATTGCTAGCCTTGAACCTTTAACATCGCGTTGCGGTGACAAACTTGCACAGCGTCAAACGATGTGATGTTTGTATGTAACAGTTTGATGCTTAGGAAGCGTCAACCAATCATGTGCGTCATATTCATGTCAGTCACGGAAACGCGCGTTGTATAAACACGCGTTTCGGCGTCTGATGGGAAGCGCGTGAATTGAAGAAGGAACTGTTTTATTCTTACCTTTGTTGT
Source organism: Cirrhinus molitorella (assembly GCA_033026305.1). NCBI lineage: Eukaryota > Metazoa > Chordata > Actinopteri > Cypriniformes > Cyprinidae > Cirrhinus > Cirrhinus molitorella. The sequence goes on along the minus strand of CM065138.1, from coordinate 7,665,630 downwards.
CCAGCGTAAAGTCCATTCATAAAAACTTCGTTTAAAAAATAAATAAATAAATAAATAAAAGGTGGAATATCACTGACATCTTGCTTCCTCAGAAGCATGACACTGCTAAACAATCCTGGATATCAAAACAGATCCTGAAATCTTTATACATTACCATTAGACATTTTATCTGTAAAGATAAATTACGTTTTAACACGCTGTTACACATATTACAATTCCATGCACATCATGTCCCATATTCCTCATCTAATGCTTCATAATCCTGCTCCTCAGGGCTCTCTTGTTCAGTCTAACCACCACCTCCTTTTGCCCCACTTTTTGGAGGTGGGCACATTAGGCCCGAAAACAAAAATCTAGTGGTCTGTTTTAAAATAGCACTCATTCTGCTTCTCTCCGGATTCTGTTTTGAAGGAAGAAAATGTCAGTGCTGTAGCACGGTACCTCGGAGTGACATTTGGTTCATCTGTACCCTGCTATTTGTGGCCTGAAATGCCGTTTTTCCCCTGTTAGTCATATGAGTGGTGCTAACTCACTGTTTCTCTTGCACACACCCTTTCTTTCCTACAAAAGCGAACATCAGCCATGCTATTCGAAAGATATATCGAAAAAACATTTTCATAACTCTTGGCATCTGTGAACCCAATTTAATAGCTGAAGAAATGTTTTAATGAATGCATTCTTGCAGGCATGTATGGTGATCCCTGCTGCCCCAGGTGAAGTAGGAAGCTCTGCTCAAGTTTAAAGAAAGACTTCAGGGTCAATAACGGCACAGGGTGAGGGAAAGGAGCGTGAAGGGGAGGAGACGGGAGACAGGATGGGATGGGAGGAGGGGTGAAGGTGGAATTCTGTGGTTGGAGTACTAAACTCTCATTCCTCAGTAGCTCTCAGGCAACACATGGCAAGCATGACTGACCCCAGAACAGAATTTCAGGCAGAACAAAACACTGTAAGGCGTAACAGCGTGAACTCTCAAACAAAACCTGCTCTCTTTTAATGAGAGGTCAGACAGGCATACATTATTTAATGATGATACAAGAAAACAAACAAAACAAAAAGGTCATACATCATTATGATCAGACTGAACACAATATATAGTTCATAATATATATCATTAAATGCAACCCTGGACCACACACACACAAAACAGCTGTAAGTAGCATGGGTATATTTGTAAGAATAGCCAACAATATATGTATGCGTCAAAATTATTGGTTTTTTTTTTCTCAATATTTAGAATTTTTTTTTTATTTTTATTTGCACTCTCAGATTCCAGATTTTCAAATAGTTGTATAGTTAAAATTACTGGTTTTGTGGACCAGGGTCACAAATAATCTTGTAGCTTTTGTCAATATTTTAATTTTATATATATATATATATATATATATATATTATTTATTTATTTATTTTTTCTGTTTTCATTTTAAATTTACTTAACATTTTGGTCATTTTGTTTTGTTTTGAGCATTTTTTAAATTTTTATTTATTTATTTATTTTTAGAAAATAATTATATCTATATTGGTTTATATTATGTTTTAGTTTTATTTAATTTAGTACTGCATCTTAAAACAAAAATAAGAAATATTGCCTTGGCAGTAAAAAAAAAGTTTATTTTATTATTTTTATTTTATTACTTTTATGTTTTATAGAATATTTATTCATAAAAGAGTAAAAAAACCCGTTTGTTTACATATACAAAAGTACTTTATTTAAATATTCTGATATTACATTTAAATAAACATTTTCGTTTAGATACCAATTAACTAAACTGCTGAGTTGTTTTTTTATGTTTTATGTTTATCATATCTTTGCGAATTTTAAGTTAAGATGTTAAAAGTGTGCATTTTTATTATTATTTATTATTCAATTAAATCACATTTTAACCAGATTTGTTGGTCTTTGGGTGCGTGGCTACATTAGGCCTCATCGCTTAATATGCAAATACGTGGGTATTTAATGAGATGCGTCATATTTAAAAAGTTTAAAGCGGTAAGGTAAATGAAAACCTGCACGCAAACGTTCGCATTTCTTCTTCATATGTGTTGTTTTTGTTGCGTTACATATCTGGATGCGTGGCCACCGTGGACTGCGCCTCACTGTAACAACTTTTCGTGGTATTTTCCTCCCAGTTGAGGAGAGTTTCTATAGAGACGCCTCATGTTGCTGGTGTGACGGTTCCTGCTCCGGTGGAAAGTAACCAATGAGCGGCAGGAGTGCGGGTGTCTGGTTACTCCCTCTCTCAGACGGAGAGAGAGAGAGAGAGAGAGATCTGAACCTCTCGGGCTGGAAGGGTGACTCGGCTTCCCAAGAGAACCAAAGACGCGCTGCCCGTTTTCAGCCGCGTTAAAGATCCTGCAGTCTGCAAGTTTTTACGCATCATCCTTTTAGGAGAATCCAAGGAGTGCGGGTTACGTTTTTTTTAAATGGAGATGGACCTTACGGTCGAAGTAGTTCTTATGAAGTAAAACCTGTTGCCAGTTCGACCCGGGCTGGTTTTCCATTTCAGGTTTGCTGGTGGATGTGATGCTGGACTCTTGTTTGCGCACTGGCTGGTAGTTGGAGCGAAGTTTGAACTTGTAGGCCACTTATTTGAGAGGTAAGTTTATGTTTTTACATCAGTGCTTTCTTAAGTTTGATGCTGCTGCTTACAAAGTTTACCAGCGTTTATATTGGTCTATAAACCGCGCAAGTAGCTTTGCGCCGGCCATGAGGCACCAAGCTTTGGATTAGGAGAGCTTTATGTGTGTATTCGAGCAAAAATGCGACTTTTATTCGAACTTTGTTCGAGTTTTATCATCACAGCCCAAACCACGAAAAAATGCGTTCTATATGTAAAATACGAGCGGTGAAATTACAAAATGTGTCAAATGCTGCACTGTTTTGGATGGTGGAGCAAGTTGGAAGTAACCGCAGGTGTTTTACTTGTATCTGATGGAGGTCATTGGTCCACTTGAGGGATAGTTTTGCGCTTTTAACATATAATTTTAGTCAGTAATATTGAAATAAACGACTTTTGTGTGCTTATTTGGTAGAATTATAAGGACATGTCGTTGTTTCGGCTCCTCTTTGTAAGCAGACCACTAAATCATCAAATTGCATGGAAATGTTTAAAAGTATAAAAGTTAAAAAGAATGTGGTTTTACCTCAGAAGATTTAAACTAACAATAAAATGCAGTATAAAACATTATAAAATACTAATTTGACGACTATTATACATGTAAACACCATCATGACCCTGGACAACAAAACCAGTCATAAGGGTACTTTTTTTTTTTTTTTTTTTTTTAATTGAGATTTATACATCATCTGAAAGCTGAATAAAGACGCTTTCCATTGGTATATGGTCAAAAATTAAGTTCTGATATATTTATGGAAAAATGTGTTCATGAAACATGAATTTTACTTAATTTCCTAATGATTTTGGCAAGAAAAATCGATAATTTTAACCCATACAATGTATTTTTGGCTATTGCTACAAATACTTATGCCACTTAAGACTGGTTTTGTGGTCCAGGGTCACATATGTGAATACATGAAATGGATAATTTTAATATTGTGATGTCCAGGCCTAGTTTTATGCAGCTCTTTAGTGTATCAATGGATTATTACCTGACATAGAAATCCTAATCGCAATAAAATCATTTTTATTAAATCCAGTAATCACAAATGACCTGAAAGTAATGTAAAAAGTGCGGGAAAGCTGAATTCAGGACCAGAGTAGTACTTTTTATAGGGTAACAAGGTTGCACTCTGCTTTTTATATACTAATGACCACACCATCAATTTGAGAATCATCCTCAGATCCACTTCAGCTCGCCAAAGCTGTCATTTGAGAGTTGAATCTTGTCATTTTTAGTCTGTTTCTATCTCACGATGCCACTCCTGATCTAATGGCAGGAGGAACTGTCTCTTTCCAGTGTAAACACGAGCAGTTCTTATGAAACTTCACTGTGTGGTTTGCAGTTCACAGAATTAGCTGTAAAAGCGAAGGTTATTGCGCAGAGGAATGTTCCTGACTCTGAGGGTGTCTGGTTCATCCAGCCATAGTTATAGGGGCCAATACGAGTTCTTGTTTTCTTTTGTGCGGTGGTCCGAAGGTTTGTTTTATCCTCTACGCTGTGCTCAATGGATCTTTTGTTTCAGGTCTCCATTGCAGTTCATGCAGTTCGGGCACTGCTTGCATCTGGGTTGGAAATCTTGCCTACAGAAATGTCTCGAAGTTCATTTGTGCAGGACAGGAGATGGTTCAGACTTAGACTTAGTAGTACAACGAAATTGAATGAATGTGAAAGAGGTTTACCTACGTCCAGTGGATGAGGTCACCATTGGCTTTCTGAATCCAGCTGCTATGTATTTCGGTGTGCTGTGAGTCTGTCAGATGGATTATGGTGCTTATTATGTGATGTAACAGCCATTTGGATGGTGCATTTGACAGGTGACTTGTGGGTAAGAAAGGGCTCGAGTGCTGGCTTGCTTGCTTGTGTTACGTTTGTTTAAAAGTTTATTCAGTTTCCTGGAGAGGAAGCTTCTGTAGGCGACTTTGAGAAAGTGTCACAACAATCTTGATTGGTGTCTGGTTTCACAAAAAGAATAACATAAGTTTCGAGTTATTTTAAGCAGGAACCCTTTGTATCCATCCACTGGTTTTTCCACTCTAGATTGCGAAACGAGTTGAACGGAAGTCTCAGTTTTGATGGCCGCCTGGATCAAACCCCACCCTCACACCTTTGATGCTAATTCTGCTCCTTCAGCGTGTTATTTTGTTCTGGCCTGTCTCCACTGAGGAAATTCCATCTCTGCTGAACCACAGTTCAGTGCGCTTTTACACGCCAGCCGCGCACAGCTCAGGTTTTTAGTTCGGCTAAATTCAGTCGTCTATGCGAGGTGTTTTTCTGAACACCACTTTGCAAAGTGCATTTGCAATCTCTTGCTTTGTGCTTATTCTGAGAAAATGCTTTTAAAAGCATTTTTTAATCTTTACGTTCTACAGACAGATTTAGTTTTCTGTTCTGAGTCAGTGCTGATGCATATTTTTAATGATGTCTGGGAATAAATGGATTCCTCCACACAGAAATAAAGTTTTAATTGTTTTATTTACTGTACACTACTGTTCAAATGTTTGGGGTCAGTAGTTTTTAAATTATTTTTATTCAACAAAGATGCATTGGCCAAAATTTGGATTTTTCTTACAAAAGATTTACATTTCAAATAAATGAATGTTCTTTTCATCAAAGAATCCTGAAAAAATTCAGTTTCCACACAAATGTTAAGCAGAATGACTGTTTTCAGCTTTGAAAATAATTATGAATGTTTCTTGAACAGCAAATCAGCATATTAGTATGATTTCTGAAGGGTCGTGTGACACTGAAGCCTGGAGTAACAATGCTGAAAATTCACAAAAATAAATAGCATTTTAAAATGCATTCAAATACAAAGCTAAATTGTAATAATATTTCACAATATTACTGTCTTAACTGTATTTTTAAAATCAATAAATGTAGGCTTGGTTGAGCATAAGAGACTTCTTTCAAAACAAAAAAAGACACAAATGTGCCAATTTGCCATGTCAACGCTAAAAACAGCAATACAGTTTGCGATAAAGACACAATCGCACTGCTGTCGCGCTTGATTAATATCTCGTTGCCGTCACGTTGGATTATATTTCGTTTTCTGAGGCAGCAGCATAAATGCAGGAAGCAGAATGTGCGACTTTACTCTGTGCTGCCGTCTCTGCTGGTTTCAAAACTCAAAGAGGTGCGTATACTAGCCGTATTGTCTTTTCCCGGTTGACTTACAGTTTGCAACAACACAAACATGTTTCTGCAAACATATTTGTTTTCCACAAAAACGCCTGACATGTTTGTTTTACGTGACGTGAAAATGTGAAAAAGCTATGCTAAATCTGATCTGACCGGTCAGACTGAAACACATTTCCAGAAATCCGATTTGAATAGGATTCCAAACCACATACGAATGTAGCTTGAATCAAATTTGCACAGATTGCATGTAGTTCATTGCCGTTCAGACTTTCTAAATATGATTGGATTCCAATCGGATTTGCATAAAAATCGAATTTGGCTTGACAGTCTGAACGGGGCTTTAAAGTGTGTTTTACTTAAAAATTGGAGTAAATTATACAATAGATATTATGTAGACACCATATCTACTAGGGATGCCACAATTCTCAATATAATATCGAACCGTTCAGTACGACATCCACGGCTCAGTGCGCGCTTGTGAATTGCAGAATTTCAGTTTTGCATTTAAATCATTTCCTTGTTTTATTTCTCTTGGTACTTGCTGTGTGTGTCCCCGTGATTTCACGTGCTGAGATGAGGAAACGCTTCCCCGCTTTTATTTGAAAAAGCAACACACGCAGATTTGTTTTTAACTCACAACATCAGTCTAGTGTTTGAAATATGTGACCTGGCTTCGTATCACAGAATGAGGCAGACAACATATTCTATATTCATATTCATCTATGTATGTTGATTAGCAATGTCTTACAAATATACTTAATCGTTATGAAAATATGAAAAAAAGAACACTATTCTACATTACTTATCTACATTAGAGATTTGCTGGCTGGAACGGAACATCACCAGTGTTATTTCTGTTTGACACATATGTGGATTTTCTGCACAAGGGCGCCATCTGGCATCCAGTATGAATGAAACCCATCCTAGTTTGCGTAAAAATCGAAAAGGTAATGCCTCTCTCAAAATAAATATTAAGCAGACATATAATAATCCATGCTTTTTCCAGTGTACAGAGGTTTACAGGAGTATTTTGTTGTTAATTTGCTGCAAAAAAAAAATGAACCAGAAACCGTAGTTAAAAACCAAGGTGCGCATTGAACCGTGGACTAACTGTATTGTTGCATCCCTAATGTCTACATAATTAGAAAAGCGGTGCTTATCCGAACACAGAGACCTTTATACTTGGTAAACAATACGGTAACATTCTGTGGTTCATTTTTGACCATGAACGTGTCATTCTGAGTAGAAAAAGATGATGTAACTAAATCACAAGTTACTAAATGTAACAACAAGAAATACAGCTGGAAAACGGGGAAAGAAAATCAACCTTATTAATAATTTATGCCCCAATGCATGATGGGAACACCAGTATCAGAAAAGTTGAGTAGGTTTTACTTACCACCAATATAGAATTTACTTTTTATTATTATTATTTATTATTATTAGAATTTTGTTATCATCATTATTATTATTATTATTATTATTATTATTGCCTGAACTAACCTTTTCATGTAGAAATTACATTCATTTTTCTGTAGTATTTACCACACCACAGAATAATTTTTATCAGTGTAGACTTAACATGATGCAAAGGCAATATGGATGGTTGCCAGGATGTTCCTGTGTTGTCGCTAGGGTTAATTTTCTTTTCTTGTGTTGCGGTAGACAAGGCTTGCAAAGTGAGCTTTAAAATAAAAACGTTCATCCTGTTTTGGGTTTGTAGCTTTCTCCCTCTGGATGCTTCACATATTTTGGGTTTTTCCAGGATGGAAACGTATTGAGAGCTGGTATATTGTGCATTCTACTGGTATTTTCAAGTCAAACTGGGCTGTTGTCCCAATGTATAGTACCTTTGGCCTAGGCTCAACACATGGCGCACATCAGTACATCTGACCCTGAGAAGCAGCCGCGAGTGGGCAGTTTTATTCCGGAGGCCTCTGGTTTTCTCCAGAACTCTACTTTAGAGACTTAATTACTGATCACACCATTGGGAGAAGAAAAAAGGCTGTAGAAGCCACCCACACTGATCTGGGATCAGAAACACCCTGTGTGAACTGCAGACTGTACTATTATAAAATAAATTGCAAAACTGACATTAAATCAGTATTAAAGGGAGGATCTAGCAAACTCTGGATGTAGAAATGGTTTTGGCATTGAAATGGATTAGGAAGGGTGGGTATATCAAATATATACTATGATTTTGGTAGTGATGGTAAATTTCGCAGTGTTTTAACTTTTAGTGCTGTTAGAGTTGGATTTAACAGCGTTCAGATCAGAACAGGAATGGAAAAATCCAAGTATAAAACAAACCCCATTTGTAGTGGAATTCATTATAAACAACATCTATTATAAACACCAAGCTGTAACGAATTTGTTGGAAATGCGCTCTACAAATAAACTTAGGCTTGCGTACCTCCCTCACTCGGCACAAATGCAAATGTGTTGCTTTGCACGTGTTTCGCATACTTGCATTATGTAAGTTGCTTTGGAATATAAGTTGATGCTTGTTTCAGATCATAAAAACTAACTTTTACTTCATAAATTAAACATTTTGAGTCTAATTGGCTGTAAAATTCTGGTGAAGCTCATGAGGGAAAGGAGAAAAGAAAAAGAGGAGTCATTTAGCATAATTCTGGTCCCTATAGAAACCTTGTTATTACTAGAAATGGGAGGACGTTAAGTAGTAAGGGCCAGGGACGAGGGTAGAAATGATAGACTCGCTGAGCAGCGAACAATCATGATGAACTTTGCATAAGCACAAGTGGTGGAATAGGAAAAGAGAAAAAAGAAGATCAGGGGCTGGGTCAATCTTTCCGCCAAGTAGTGAGTCATCCAGGGTAAAAGGGAGTTCTACCTTGTAAAAGTGTTTTGTTTTCGCTGCAGAAAATATGCACTGATTCATCATGGTGCAGTAATCTGGTCCTTCCAGTCATCTGTGTTATTGCGGACAGAAGTCTACTGTTCTCATCTGCCTTTATAGTAGCATGTTGTCAGAGATCGTGCTGTAATACAGCTCCAGATAGTTTTGAAATAAAAGTAGCTTTGATTTGAAGATCAGAGTAAATTTAAGTTGCTTTGTCTTCTGGGAAACATGCAAGTATCTTCTGTAGCTTCTGAAGAGCAGTACTAAATGGGAAAAAAAACATTATGTTTAGGCAAAATAAGAAAAATGTACACCTTAATTCTGTTCAAAAGTATACACCCCCGGCTCTTAATGCATTGTTTTTCCTTCTGGAGCATCAGTAAGCGTTTGAACTTTCTGTAATAGTTGCGTATGAGTCCCTCAGTTGTCCTCAGTGTGAAAAGATAAATCTTAAAAGCATACAGTCATTGTTGGAGAGAGTTCAAATACACAAAAATGCTGAAAAAACAAAGAATATGTTGGACCTAAAGGATTTTTTAAACTTGTAAACTTTTGACCTCAACTGTATATAAGTGATGCATGAATTTGTGCTGACATTTACGCTGTAGTCTAATGGATTTTTCCATTTATTCTTTTAATTCAGTATGATTATTTTGTTACTTGCATTTAATTATTTGCTTTTTGACATCATTTGAGACTCATTTTGAGTCATGACCCACTGTTTGAGAACTACTGTTTTAAAGCTGAAATATGAAGAACTTAATTAAAGGAAGCATTGTTGCTTCCTGTTTTATGTCATATAGGTTTCAGGTCTCAGTGATCTGTTTTTGGAAAATCTGTGTATGAGGCTTTCCTGGATCTGAAGTATTCCTTATTTTAGCAGAGATCGAGCAAGAGTGAGAGAGGGTAACGGGATCCAGCAAAGGATTCTGGGAGTTTGGGTGTTTTTTGCTTTCTCCTGGCAAAAGCATGTCCAAGAAAGATTTTCGGCTCAGCTTACTGGCATTGGGCTGTTTTTAGAATTACAGATGATTTAACCGGGTCCAACCACAGATTAATGTTATGAGAAAATTAAACATCCTCTCTATCGGGCTTTGCTGTTCCGTTGGAAACTGTTAGCCCATGCTTCTGTTTTTATTTGACTACTTCTAGAGTTTTATTCTTAAATCTGTGTTCTGCCAAGTTCTGCTACAAAATGGAAAATACTGAGATGATGACTCCCATCTCAGGCATTTATGGGAAAAACAGAGTGCCTGTATCATCTGGAAGAAGACTTAAAAACAAGTGCCCTTCTTCTATCTCATTAACCCTCTGTGATCTGTAGGTGGGTGTGCAAGCCCAAGGCAGTTTCCTTAGGGTGAAGGGTTTCGCCCGCGCATGGAGCGTGGTGAAATATCACGTTTCAAAGATTAATCCCTCTAAAATCCTCATTGCAGTGACCAGGAAAACCCTGACCACGCTCATTGTTTGTGTTTCCCCAGCTCGCTCGGCACTCAGGGAATAACTTGGCCCGAATTGACCATCTTTTGCAGCTCTTCTTTCAGTACTGTCTAGTTTAAGGGCTTTAAGTTTCATGTCTCACCTCATTGCTGCTGTACAGACAAAATCTTGGATCTCCATATTTTAAAGGGACTTGGAATGCAAAATTCACTTTTACATTTGCGTGTAAATGAGGCTTTGCAGTGTGGGAACACAACCACGCTACAATGATAAAAATCCATTCACTCGTTTTTTTTTTTAACCTTAAAAAACTTCAAAGTCTCAATTATCAAGCCATATTGATTTTCTGAGCAGTATGATGTCATATTTCTCAGGCCCCACCCGCAGCCGCTGACAGACTGTCCCACCTTCAGTCAGTTGTACGCTGTCCACCACCTGATCACTGACAAGCTACGCAATATCGGTTTCAGTTTCGCGGGTGATTCATTGGGGGTAGCTTTTCAGTGATCTACGGCTCTGTGAATAAACTGGTGCTCCATTTGAAAACAGGTGATGGAGATTTATCGCTAATCAAAGAACCAGCTTTAGTGATGAGATGCGCATGAATGTATCGATCGATATATATCGCCCATCCCTAGGTGAGGAGTAGCTCATTAGCTTTTAAAGAGACATGCACTGAAACGGGTTGCTGGGAACAGAGCTGTTTTTGACAAGGTAAAAAGGTGTTTTACATTTAAGGATTTTGTTTTTTTTTTTTTTTTTTTTTTAGATTTATTTTTGGCCTTTTTGGCTTTATTATAGGACAGATCATTACTGACAGGAAGTGAAGTGGGAGAGAGAGAAGGGGGTAGGGTCGGGAAAGGTCCTCAAGTCGGGATTCAAACTCGGGACGCCCATAGCGCAACAGTGCTGTATGTCGGCGCACTGCCCACAAGGCTGTCGGTGCCGACCATTGAGGAATTTTAACCAAAGTATGTTTTAAAGTACGGTAGCTTTTTGACTGTCCCATTGACTGTCAAGTACATTACACTGTCAAGGCCCAGAAACATGGATGCGCTGTTTTCGTTCGAATAATGGCGTAAATACACGTAGAAAACATACCCGTGTGTTGTGGCTGATACAGAACAATGTACGTTGTTTACGTCCAGTGGATACTTTCCAAAATGGCGCTATGGTGACATAGAGGAGACGAATTGTTGACTAAAGTCGTTATTTTTGTTTTTTTTTGCGTACAAAAAGTATTCTCGTAGCTTCGTAAAATTATGGTTGAACCACTGATGGCAGATGGATTATTTTGACAACAAAATTTTCATTTTGGGGTGGAGTAACCCTTTAACTTAGTAATAAATCAAAAATATTTTACACTTCCCATTAGGGATGTGTCTGAATCTGAATAGCATGTTCAGAAAGGAAATTACATATACTACACAACCACTAAAGGAAATAAATACAAGATGAGATGGAAAAAAAAAATTTCAATGCTTTCTCTCTCAGTTATGTCATTGGGTAATTATACTGTACAGGGGCGTAGAATTAGAGGGGGGCGGACGGGAATTTTGCTCAAAAAAAATAAATATATGTAGGCCTATATGTTTTTGTAATTTCGGATGCATCTGAAGTTAATAATAAGAAGTTAAATAGGCTACGTTAGAAAACTGCGCGCTTTCAAGGACGCACATTTAATACATGGGCAGAATGTAGTCATGCACCAGACGAGAAGCAGCACCGTGTTTAACTCACAGGTATTTCACCCAATTTAAGACAGCAGCCCCCCAAAAAACACGTTCATGTTCACCTGGGTTTATGTCCCCACCAATGTCAAAAACAAACCTACGCCCTTGATACTGTATATAAATTGCAGGCATCAGGAAGTCGCTGTTAATATGCAGGGCATTGAAACGGCTTTTGGATATTCACGATTTACTTTCACTTTCGAGATTCGCGATCACACAGATTGGCAGTAGGCCTGCTTACCACACATTTGCAAGAGTGGTTGTTTGTCAGTGGTGCTAATGATCAGCAAATCATTCACTATCGTTCTATCAGTCATCTTTCCTAACTCTGTTTATGTGGTAAATTAAATTATTTTTACTGTAATGTAACAGGCAACTTCTAGCAAGCGACTAACCGTGTCCCTTATTGGCTCCACAGAATGCGTTTGTTTTCCAAATATGGATTCACTATTCGGCCACATCCCTACTTACCATAAAAACAAGATCAGTAATTAATATAATTTTTTAAATGCTTGCCCATGTTGAAAATGGGGCAGGATGTATTTGTTTTTTCCTCTATTGCTGTTGCTGTTTTGTTCCGACAACATCATGTTATTGCTAGGGGTGTGACGAGATCTCGTTGCATGGGATCTCGCGAGAACGTGATGATATACTTGCAAAACATTTTGTTGTTCACATTAGAGCTGCACGATTAATCCTTTAAAGATCGCGATCTCTGTTCAAACACCCAAGTGATATTATTCCTAAATGACAACTATTCAGCTGTGTCTATTATGACCGTTTCACATCGCGCCCTCACTCTCCACTGAACGCATATGATGTGATGGGTGTTAAAGACATTCAAATCTGCATTCATGCTGCTTATGCTGCAGAAAGAGCCTTTTCAACAACAGTGATCATTATTTCTGTTTTACATACATTTATATAACAGAAGTCCTGGTATAAAAGCTTATAGTTTGGGTATAAACACTTATTGTCTATAGTAGTGACTAAAACGAAAGTTTCTTAACACTTGCATGTATTGTAAATCTTATTCTCTTCCACCAGGAGGTGGTGACAATGGTTAAAAAGGTATTTATGATTGAATCATTCATTCAGGAGGTTCCAATAGTGAAACAAGTCTTTATTAACTGAGACACTGATTTCATCCTTATCTTCATATATTTTGATCTAATATATTTTTTAAAAAACTTAAGCCATGAACCCTGTGCCAGAACCACTAGTAAACTGTTTTGTTTAAATTTTGAATCTTTTTTTCTCTTCATAATTGAAACTTTATTTACTTTAATTCATTAAAATAGAAGTTTAATTTAATAAAGTACAAGTTCATATCAAAA